>JAHKKF010490603.1:0-13638 GCA_019740295.1 Labeo calbasu | reverse complement strand
ATCCATCCATCCATCCATCGTCTGTCTGTCTGTCTGTCATCTATCTATCGTCTGTCTATCTATCTATAATCTGTCTATCATCTTTCTGTCTGTCTGTCTGTCTATCTATCCATCCATCCATCCATCCATCTATCGTCTGTCTGTCTGTCTGTCATCTATCGTCTGTTTGTCTTTCCATCCATCCATCCATCCATCCATCCATCCATCCATCCATCGTCTGTCTGTCATCTATCTATCGCCTGTTTGTCTGTCTATCCATCCATCCATTTATCCATTCATTCATCGTCTGTCTGTCTGTCTGTCTGTCTGTCTGTCATCTATCTATCGTCTGTTTGTTTGTCTGTCTATCCATCCATCCATCCATCCATCCATCCATCCATCCATTCATCCATTCATTCATCGTCTGTCTGTCTGTCATCTATCTATCGTCTGTCTGTCTATCCATCCATCTAACCATTGTCTGTCTATCTATCTATCCATCTATCTATCTATCTATCTATCTATCTATCTATCTATCTATCTGTTCTTTTTAGTCTCTTTACATCATTCATTTTCCTCCGTCTCTTTGTCAGGTTTCTGCTGCAGTTGTCAGAGGTTCCTCAGTTCTCTGAGCGGGTTTTCTGTATTCTCTTCCAGTCCACCTTCACAGAATGTGTTACATCAGTCCAGCGCAAGCTTGAAATACTGCTGAGAGTCTGTACGGTGAGAGAGAACATGAAGCACACTAGTCAGACAGCACTGACAGCTTCACCATTGTCATATTTCAAGTTAAAAGTTCAGCTAGAAAGCAGTGAAGAAAACATCTGTTTCACTCCCTCTTCTGCATGCGCTCTCTTCTGTTTTTAAAGGCTCTACAATCAAGTCAAGCCGTCCTGCAGGTTCTAGGTTTGGTTCTAGCATTTGGGAACATTATGAACGGGGGCAACCGGAGCAGAGGACAGGCAGACGGCTTTACCCTTGACATCCTACCCAAGTTAAAAGATGTCAAGAGCAGTGTGAGTAAAAATAAGAGCCTTATCAGTAGTTTAAAGAGATAGTTCACTCTGAAAGGAAAATTCTGTCATTTACTACTGGCCATTCCAAACCTAGACCTGGGACACAGAAGAGTAGTCTTGCAAAAGCGTTCTTATAGCTTCATAAAATTACTGATGCCACATGGACTATTTTAACAATGTTTCCCTTACTACCTTTCTGGGTCTTGAATGTGGAAGTTATGTTGCTGTCTATGCAGGGTCAGAAAGCTCTCGGATATCATCAAAAATATCTTAACTTGTGTTCTGTAGATAAACAAAAGTCTTACGGTTTGGAACGACATGAGAGTGATTAATTAATGACAGAATTTTCATTCTCCTTTTAAGAAATGTCAGTTTGCAATCTCAAGCAGCATAACAATCTTTTTGAACAGGTAAAATACTGAAATAGCATAAACCTCAGTCTGAACCTGCATGGAAATTTTCATACAGTAGTTTGATGATCTCCTGACCCCACTAACTAGGTCATAAACAACCTGTTCTGGCAGTATCACTCAAAATGAGCCGTCTATACAGTATTAAGCCAGGTAGTAGGCAGTAGCTTATATCCACATCCCATGCGGTCTGTGCGTCTGCACACATGTGCATGTGAGCGAGCGCCTATGCAAACTTCCAGGTCTGGCCTCTTATTCGCAAACGCTTTGAGCTAAACGAGTGTATACAATCCCAAAACATGAAAAATGATTATTCTCCTGTGTTTATTTCCATCTCTCGTCTCCTCCTCCTCTCGCTCCATCAGGATAATTCTCAGAGCCTCCTGTCCTACATAGTTGCTTACTATCTGCGACACTTTGATGAGGTAGGTTTGGCCAACTGTTTATTTCATTGGCTTGACTAACAGACCCCCAGATCCCTTAGAATCACCCTTCATGGTAGACAAAAATGTGGCTTTGTTTTTGGTTTCATCACTTTGATTTGCCTTCCTTTCCCTTCACCATATAGACAAATGGCTGCTGTGAATGAGCAGAGGCCTTTGATTGCTTGATGCCCTTTTTGGACGTAGATTAAAAGCGCTGTATTGTAAATACCGTCAGCAGTTGGTCCAGATGTTGTGATTATGAGGTTGTGTCCAAATTGACAAAATATGATCCACAGGTTGTTGAAGTGCTTCTAACATTCAGGCAAATAACAAGGAAGAGACCATGTGTGTGTAGTGTGCATGCGAGCGGCTCTGATCTCTGACAGAAGGCGCGCTATTGAGATTGATTTGTTATGTTTGATGTTTTCATTGTTTTGGAATCATAATGATCTTTACACACTAAACTATTTGAAGAGAATTCACATTCAATTATTTTTCCAATCAACCATTGGTACAGTTATGACCTCATTAACACAACATCCTGTTTTTTGTAAGATTGCGCTGTAGACTTTTCATTTTTTTGTGTGTCAGGATGCAGGTAAAGAAACATGCGTGTACCCACTTCCAGAGCCTCAGGATCTGTTTCAGGCTTCGCAGATGAAGTTTGAGGACTTTCAACGTGACCTCCGCAAACTACGGAAAGATCTAAATGGTGAGATGTGGACACAAAGCAAATAAATGAATACGCACAGGCTTTACACACACTTCCATGCATATACATGAGATCAAACATGCAAACACATGTGGACATACATACATGAACTCGCATACAAGTCTGCATATACAAAAACACACAGACGTTTAGTTTGTATACACCAGCGCCAATGACCCGTGTTTTCCTTTCGAAGGCTCATTGATTTTCAAATGGCTGTTTTTATTGAGCCCCCAGCTGGCTGCCACAATGATCAATACTGCAAATGTGGTTTGTTAAAGGCTCCAGCATGTAAATAAATGAGAAAGAGGGGTCAGTTCAGCACTTTTCCTAGGGGTCTAACCTGTTTTTACAGGCCTAAAGCACTTAACTTCAGGTTTCTGCAGGTGAACTGTGCTTTTACTGTATACACTACCATTCAATGTTTGGGGTCAGTATGTTTTTTGGGGGGTTTTTTTGGTTCACTTTTTTGAGTAAGGATGCATTAAATTGATCAAAAGAAAAATAAAAACAGAAAAAATACTGTTCTATAAATGCTGTTCTTCTGAGCTTTCTATTCATAAAATAATTTTAAAGGAAAAAATGTTTTCAGCATTGATAATCAACCTGATGTGATACTGAAGACTGAAAAAATTGCTGCTGAAAATTCAGCTTTTCCATCACAAGAATAACTTACATTTTAAAATATATTTAAACAGAAAACAGATATTTTAAATTGTAGTAATATTTTACAGTATTACAGTTTTAATGTTCTTTTTATCAAATAAATGTAGCCTTGAATTAAATAAATGCAGCCAAATCTTAGTTTGACAGTTTGAGTTTGTGTAACATATACATGTATTTCTTGCATAAAATGAACCCAAAATAGGTTGGAAATGAATGTTTATTAAAGGAGAAGTCCACTTCCAGAACAAAAATTGACGGATAATGTACTCTCCCCTTGTCATCCAAGATTTTCATGTCTTTCTTTCTTCAGTCGTAAAGAAACTGTGTTTTTTGAGGGAAATATTTCAGCATTTTTCTCCATAAAATGGACTGATATGGTGCCACGATTTTCCAAAATGCAGTTTAAATGTGGCTTCAAACGATCCCAAATGCATTTGTAAACGATCTCAGCCGAGGAAGAAGGGTCTTATCTAGCGGAACGATCAGTTATTTTCATAAAAACAATACAATTTATATACTTTTCAATGTCAAACGCTTGTCTTGTCTTACTCTGCCTTGACTGTTTTTTTTTCGGGTCATGACAGTTAGAGTATGTCGAAAAACTCCCATCTCATGTTCTCCCTCAACTTCAAAATCATCCTATATCACTGTTTTACCTTTTTTGTTAAGGGTGTTTGATCTTCTTTGCATGTTCACTTTGCAAAGATTGGGTCGGTACTTCTGCAGCGATGTAGGATGATGTTGAAATGATTTTTGAAGTTGAGGGAGAAAGTAGTTTTTCGACATGCCCTTGAGCCAGAATACACAGAGTTCAACGAGAGCAAGACAAGACGAGCGTTTGAGATTAAAAAATATTTAAATTGTATTTTTTAAATGAAAATAACCAATCGTTTCACTAGATAAGACCCTTCTTCCTCGGGTGGGATCGTTTGAAGCCGCATTTAAACTGCATTTTGGAAGTTCAAACTCGGGGCACCATATCAGTCCATTATATGGAGAAAAATGCTGAAACGTTTAGCTCAGAAAACATAATTTCTTTACGACTGAAGAAAGAAAGACGAACATCTTGGATGACAAGGGGTGAGTACATTATCTGTAAATTTTTGTTTTGGAAGTGGACTTCTTTAAAATGTTCAATAAATTAACATTAATTAATTACATTTTCTTTTATTGCTTATTAAATGTTCATCTTTTGATTATTGCTGATGCCTTTAGTAAGTATGTGTCTGATTTTTAATTTACAACCTATTTTGGGTTCATATTAAGCCAGTCATATAGTAATTTTTAAATAATAGTTGAGTTAAATAAAACTATCCAGAAGACTGGGTTAAACATTTAACCTCAGCCACTGGGTCAATACAACCCAGTCACTGGGTTTGTCCATATAAAGGGTATTGTTTAAAAAACCTTATATTACAGTATAAATCCATTCATATTTTTGACAGTCCACATTTTTTAAAGGTTTACACATCTTTTTACTTACCATTTGTAAAAAAAAATCCATAAATTTATAAATAAATTACAGATCCTCTTTTTATACCCTGTTAGTAGGAAATGTCATATATTCTGGTGTTTTTGAAAAGAGCAGGTAAAGGGCTTAAACTGCCTGTTAAGCACCCTCTGCTTTGCTCCCTGACCAGTAAAGCAATTTATCAGGGTCTTCAGGAGGTTAGTGAGATTGGTTCAGCTTTGTGCCGCAAGTCAAAGGTTGTACGACCCAGCTTAAGTGCACGACGGAGTGTGAATGAGGTGTAAGAATCCGATTACATGCTCAAAGCAGAGTTTAAATCCCTGCAAACATTTTCATTGCCAACACAAAACACACACACACACACACAGATGTGGAAATACTCACATTCCACTGTCAGCATGTTTGGCTTGTTCAGATCCTTGAAAAAACACCCATGGATGTTGATGTGGTCAAATTAGAACGCTGCCCTACATCAAAAACACATTTACAATCAATCATTGATCCACAGTGAGATTGTCTACCACACACAAATAATAACGTCCAAGCCTTTTAGTTCCACTCGAAGCAGTCAGACATATCAGATGGATTTGCATTTGGCTCATGGAAAGTTCGATTGAAGGATGGTCCGTTTGATGCATTGCTATACAGCCTATTAGCTTCGCCCCTGCTGTTAGCCATATTTTTGCGTGCCTTTGCTCGAATCCCTAGCTGGCGATTTGCATTGTTAATCTTTCAAAAGCTTATTAGTTAGGCCCGCTATACATGTGGTTGATAAATTGTAAATGTACTTTTCCAGAGCTTGTATGCTTAGCTAAATCGTTTTGGCGTACACCTGCTGAACAGATCAAGCCTACGTTTGTTTAACGCAGGCAAATATTTCTTCTCTGACAATGTTCTGTGTTTCTCTGAATCCTCAACTGTTCACATCCCTAAAATCTCCCCGTGGCCCAATAAGCATGGCTTCTCTCTTACGCCAGGTTCATACAATAAATGGATCATCACTACATTAGCGAGCTAAGCTAAGTGCTAAAGCAGATGTGAACAGCTGACAGCTGGAACGGGCACAGAGTTATGCGGGCGACACGGCAGGTCCTCGCTTTCACAGATCCCTTGATCCAGCTGGCAGGGACATTAGCATGTGTGCGTGTTTGCATTGCGCTGATTGCCATGCGAGGCTGTGATCCATCACCAACTGTAGTGATGGAGTGTGACACGGTGAAGCCTGTCGGCCTGTTGGAAGACTCCAGGTGTACAGCGAACAGAAGCGAAGAAAAGGTTCATGAAATGGGATTCATTAGCATCTGTTAGCAGAGGTCACAGATAGCACATTTTTCTCTGTAGTGAAGAGGAAGCAGGAGGAATCAACGTAACATGCTAATAAAAGTCTTTGTTAGCTAAAATGCAATTACTGGACTGCATCTTACAGTTTTGTTTTTAAACAAGACTTGAGGCCATCAGTACATTCCTAAAATCCATCTTTATTTATGTGGCTAGTACTTTTGTAGGCCGATATAAAATGCTTTCACAGTTTGACTGTTCTGCTTTCTATTTTACAGCCTGTTCGGCAGAAACAGAAAAGGTGTGTAATGTCTCGTCTGAGGAGCACCTGGAGCCCTTTAAGAACAAAATGGAAGAATTTCTCACTAGAGGTAAAAACACTGCAAACTTAAGCCGCCCTGTTTGGATGGTTATTGTTTTACATGGGGACGTTATGTTAGTCTTAGATTTTATTGCCACTTCGGAAGGAATTTTCCTTTTGCATTTCATCGATTTAAACAAGAAACCAAAGTAATATTAGCCCTAAGAAATGTATTATTGGAGTGAATTCCAGAGCGGCATTTATTTTGAAAAACATCGTTTTTGGGAGTACATTCCAAAGGCGGTTCACGATACAGTTATTTGGCATCTCACAGTGGTTTTTACTGTGAATCATGCTCTGAGATGCTGAAAGCTGCAAATGTGCGCAGTAAATGAAACCGGTAACCCGCATATCAGTGGTGTGCGGTGGTGTTCTGAAATGAGGAGGTCCCCACAGTTTTTTTTTTTTTTTTTAATCAAATGAAAACTCATGTCCCTGTCATTTTTTTTGTTGTTGGTGTTAAATAAACATTACTTACACTATCAGAACTATCATAAAAACAATTCTATTTTATATTTTTAGATTAACAATGTAATAATTTTTCTATTTATTAAAGCCATGCATGAAACTCATCAAGTGTTTTTAAGCATTTTACATTTACACACATTTATATTAGTGAACTTGTTCTTTTTAAAAGTTAACTTTTAACTTTTAATTTTTTGAATCATCAGTCATTAAAGCTCAGTAAATATTGGTCACAGACACTGAGATTTACTTTAAAATTCAACAAGCTGATTGCTCCACAGATCATGTTTTTATGTCATTTGAAATTTTATTTTGACGTAGTATAGTGAGTTGTTTATTTACTTTTTTATTAGTTTTCCCATTAATGCCATTATATTGTTCATTCAGATTGAATCGCAAATGCGAAACAAGCATGAACACAAGAGACAGGATTTATTGCATGAACCAATCACAACTAAATACAACCAGTCATATCCTATCATATTGCGATGGAGGCATTGCCTCCTCTCATGTAACTTCCCCTATTTATTTTAAATTACCCCACTTCAAAGTCAGCTCAAAATCAGATTGTAAGTTGTTAAAAACAAGTAACCTATAAAAACTAAAGTGGAAAGAGAATTTCTCAAAAAACGACTCACTTTATGGTTACTGAAAGTTGGTCCTTGTAACATGTAAACCCAAATGTGAACACTCAAATTTCTCAAGTTTTTCAGAATCCGTGAAAATGTGAATAATTTAACAAAATAAGAGAGATCCTACATCCTTTTTATTTAGTACTGTCCTGAGTGAGATATTTTACATAAAAATATGTTTACATATAGTCCACAAGACCAATAAATAGCTGAAATTATTAAAATAACCCACTTCAAAAGTTTGAGAACCCTTGGTTCTTAATACTGTGTGTGGTTTCCTGGATGTTTATGAGTCTCTTGTTTGTTCTGAACAGTTAAACTGAGCACTGTTCTTCAGAAAAATCCATTCAGGTCCTGCAGTTTTTCAGCATCTTTTGCATATTTGAACCCTTTCTAGCAGTGACTATGGTTTTGAGATGCATCTTTTACACTGAGGACAACTGAGGGACTCAAACACAACTATTAAAAAAGTTTCAAACATTCACTGATGCTCCAGAAGGAAACAATGCATTAAGAGCCAGGGGGTGAAAACTTTTTGAATTTGAAGATCAAGGTAAATTGTACTTGATTTGTCTTCTGGGAAACATGCAAGTATCTTTTGTTGCTTCTGAAGGGCACTACTAAATGGAAAAAAGGATATTTCAACAGAATAAGAAAAATTTGAACATCTTCATCTTGTTCAAAAGTTTTCCCCCTCTTAATGCTCTTAATGCATCGTGTTTCCTTCTGGAGCATGGAGAATGTTTGAACCTTTTTAATAGTTGTGTTTGAGTCCCTCATTTGTCTTCAGTGTGAAAAGATGGATCTCAAAATACATTCACTGCTGGAAATGGTTCAAATATGCAAAAGATGCTGGAAAACTGAAGACTCTGCAGGACCTAGAGGATTTTTCTGAAGAACAGTGCTCAGTTTAACTGTTCAGAACAAACAAGGGACTCATTAACAACCATAACAAAACAAAAAAACAGTCGTAGATCATCCAGGTAACCACACACAGTATTAAGAACCAAGGGTTCCCAAACTTTTGAAATGGGTTATTTTAATAATTTCAGCTATGTTTTGGTATTGTGGACTATATGTAAACATCTTTTTTGTAAAATATCTTACTCAGGACAGTACTAAATAAAAAATAACATGCATTTTGTATGATCTCTTTTATTTTATTAAAATCATTCACATTTTGACAGATTCTGCAAGGGGTTCCCAAACTTTCCCATAAAACTGTAGCTATTGAAGTCATCTGATGAAAATGCCTGTGCTTTTTTAAATATCACAATATACTGTATATTGCAGATATTATGCCCTAGCATGCGTCATTGCCTATATAAATAAATGACATCACTCCCTTGTCCAAATAGGTATTACAAGTGGAGCCATGCAAATGTTCTTTTACAGACGTCACCTTGGGAAACAATTAAAGTCTGAATAATCCTGGGATGGATGTACAGTGACCCTGTGTGAGAGGAGAGATGAGGTGCTGAGAAATAAATGTGACAGGGTCTGTGACAGCCTCTGGGAGCCAGCAAGTTTTCTGGGAAATACATCTGACCTGACCTAGACCCGATCGCTCCAACATTATTTGTGTAAAGCTAGTGACATGAAAAGTGAGAGCCCTTAATTTCATTATTCTCACTGATTTCATCCACGTTCAACCCCGACGCGTTAATCGCTAATTCAACCCTTTCAGTATTGTGTTTCCCTGATGAAGGCGAGCTGAACGATCCAGCGATTGTGTTTTATTGTAGTTGCTCTCCATCTTGTTTATTTGCCTTCTCTATTCTCCATCTCTGCTTCGATCCATCTCTGTTTGATATGGTTTCTGTTCTCTTGTTTATTTCCTCTAAGTGTGTCTGAGTCAACCTGCCTGATCCGTCTGTGGCACTGAAGATTGTTTCTGTCGGCACTTTATTCTCGTCAACAATTCATTGGCCTCTTTTCGTCTTTCGCACTCCAATCATCTTCAATTGCTATGGCGTAACCTCTTTTTCCATCGCTCAACTAGGAGCTGGAACGTCTTTCTATTTTTCATTCTCTGCTTCACTACAGGCTTTAGCAACTGCTGAATGCTGTCTCTCTTTCTTTGTATTCAAATTGGTCCTCGTAACAAAACCCACATGTGCTCTGGCGGCAGGGGCAGCAGGGTGGGGTTCTCGCTGAACGTCCCCCTCCTCATCTCTACCCCTTTGATCTGGAGACTCTTGGGTCTCCTTCACTGAGCTCTCAGATGGGTGACATGACCACGGAAAGACCCCCTTCAACCCTCCACACTGCCTCCAGTTAGAGAAACAGACAGAACGAGGACTGAAAAAAAAAAAGGAATGGTCTTATTTTTTTGTTATTTGTATGATTTTGAAACTCCAGGAGAGTAACAGTCTCTGGCTCCAGCGCTTCAACCACTACTGTTTATTTTTCAGAGCATGAAATTAACTACAGAAAGAAGAGAGGAAGAAAAACTGAGTGAGACAGGCGTGTGTATGTGTGTGAGAGATAGAGACCGTCTCTGTGCTGTTTGGTCTACACTGTCTACTCATACATTTTTTTAATGCTGTACTATTTCTGCTGCCCTTGGCACTGGGAAGTAATGTGATAATCCATTTACTGCGGTAACAGGTATAATATATTAAAAATAAATACAGAATAGCTATAAGGTAAGCCGGTTTAGTACAAAAAGTACTATGACGTGAAATGGTAATACAGTGTGCATTTGATGGTTCCATGCCCCAAAATGCATGGTAATACTATGGTATCTTTCTGTAAGAAAAAGTGAGTCGTCCATGCAAAAATCACAATGCTAGGGTGGTGTGAGTGGTTGTCAGGGTCTTGCTTTGATTACCAAGTGATTACAGATTTCTGAGTAGTTATCAGGGTTTTGCTTAAAGGGATAGTTCACCCAAAAGTGAAAGTTACCTCAAGATTTACTCACCCTCAAGCCATCCTAGGTATATATGACTTTTTTCTTTTATACAAATACAATCAGAGTTATATTACAAAAACGTCCTGGGTCTTTGATATTGGCCGTGAATGGGCCAAAAAAGTATGTCCATCCATCATAAAAAGTACTCCGCACTGCTCCAGGGGATTAATAAAGGCTTGCTAAAGCAAATCAGTGTGCTTTTGTAAGAAAAATATCCATACTTAAAACTTTATAAACAGTAATCTCTAGGTTCCACTACACTCTTAAAATAAAGGTGCTTCACAGTGCCATAGAAGAACCCTTTTTGTCTAAATGGTTCCATAAAGAACCTTTAACATCTGAAGAACCTTTCTGTTTCACAAAAGGTTCATTGTGGTGAAAGAACTTTCTTCAGATTATAAAAAGGTGAGAAAGAGATCTTTAAAGAACCTCTGACTGAATGTTCTTTTTGGAACCAAAAATGGGTCTTCTGTGAAAAGCTTTTTGAAGATCCGTTATGTTTGAGTGTAACTGTTGTACGTGCGTTTACAAGAGTGGCGTTCTAGCAAATGATGTCTGATGTAAGCGAGGCACAAACTCCGGAGAGAATATTTCTCTCTAAAACCAAGGAAGACCAGCCTACTCTTGGCTTATATTCTTATTCTTACTCTATATATCTTGGCAGAATTCTCTGACATTTTTCAAATCCTCATTTTGTACATTTAATATGACCGGTTTTCTCTACACTGCGCTCACTGGAACAGTACTCTCTTCGTGAACACGAGTATGACAGTTATCGAAAGCTAGAGATGAAGGTTTAAATATTGATATTTTTCTTACACAAACACATTGATTCTTTTCAGAAGGCCTTTATTAATCCCCCTGGAGCAGTGTGGAGTACTTTTTATGATGGATGGATGCACTTTTTTGGGCTTCAAAATCTCAACAGCCATTCACTGCCATTATAAAGCTTGGAAGAGTCAGGACATTTATTAATATAACTCTGATTGTGGTAGAAGAAAGTCATATACACCTAGCATGGCTTGAGGGAGAGTAAACCATGTGGTAATTTTAATTTTTGGGTGAACTGTTCCTTTAAGTGGTTGATAAGGATTTTTGCATAGTTGCCAGCAAATTACTACTGTATGTGTTTGCTATGGTATTCTGGTAAATTGCTTACTGTCAAAGTGTCTATGAAATTCTGGTCCTTAGATATGGAAATGTTCCTCCTTCAATGTAGGTCTAAAAGATTTTTTGCTAGTTTTCTTCAAAATCACAAGTTCAATCAAGTGAAAAGTGTCTTTTCCCCGTTTTCAGTCAATTTTTCTTGTCTATAGCACAAAAAACAACAAAAACCCAAAAAAACTCTAACCCTAAGTATAAACAGTAGTAATAATTATGAATAATTATGCCTTAGCAATTACTACTATCAATAAAAAGTTTTAGTTCACCCAAAAATAAAAATTCTGTTATTAATTATTCACCCTCATGTCGTTCCAAACCTGTAAGACCTTCGTTCATCTTCGGAACACAAATCAAGATATTTTTGATGAAATCCAAAAGCTTTCTGACCCTGCATAGACAGCAACACAACTACCACGTTCAAGGTCCAGAAAGGTAGCAAGGACATCGTTAAAATAGTCCATGTGACATGGAACAACATGATTAATGATTAATGAGTAATTAATGACAGAATTTTCATTTTTAGGTGAACTATCCCTTTAGTGCTTTTTTGAAGCACAAATTCTTCGAGCAACATTTTAAGTCTATTTAATGAGTTGTAGATCTCCTGTTGGGCCCCTGAGGTGTGAACTGAAGTGATCTGTGTTTTGGGGATTCTCTGGTTGCACAAAATTGTAGTGGTGAGTGGTTTGAACACTGGGCTCGTCATTCAATTTATTAGTGGATCACAGGAGACTCTCCATGCAGGAGTAAATGAAGTGACATTGACATTACAGCGGTAATGACTTCAGAGACCTGCTTCTCTGTCTGCAGTCAAACTATGCCTCATCAAACGTTCATGCTGAGACTATTTGCAAATATAATTTCAGGATGATTTGCTTCTTGATATTTTCTGTCAGCGGATTACAACTGGCTTATGCGTAATCAGATTTTCAAGGGTTTATTTTTGTCATGAACGTATACAGGCATGTACATGCACAGTCTTACACAAATCAGCTCTTTGACTGAAATAGGAGTCTGTTTGTTTAAAACGGGAACAAATCTCTGATAACCTTTTTATGATAACCCGTGTCATTCAGTGACAAGCAATACAAAAACATATTTCAAAAGCATAAAAGCCTGTGTCACATTCATAATGTCCTATTTTTATTCCCACAGCCAAAGCGGAGTTGGAGCTCCAGGAAAAACAGCTCACTGACACGCAGAGGATGTAAGTTGTCTTACTGTGTTAACCGTGCCAAGTCTCTTGTTTACTTATTATTGTGTCATATTGGTTATGTCTCTTCTGTGTGTGTGTGTGTGTGTGTGTGTGTGTGTGTGTTTGTGCATTAGCATCCAACCTTTCTCTCTTCCTCTCCGTTTTTCTCTCACTCGTGGTGCTAATAGTGCAATTCGCTGAAATTGACTGACAGTTAGTAGATTGTCTCCACTAAAAGGAGCCAGTTTTCAAAACCTTGGCTCTTGGAGTGGAAAAAAGAGCAAATATGACACGTCAATTAATTTTAAAGGTCTTTGTGCTCATTGTCTGAATTTTGCCGTTTCTTCCAAGTACTAGTCGTAAGCATACCAAAAGATTGCTGTGGGCGAAAAGAAATTACACTTGTCGTCCTTTATGTAAGAGCATTATTTTTATAAGCTAAAATTTCACATTTCACATGCTTGAAGTAAGCCGATCAATTTCACAATTCCTCAGTGTAAACTTTCTAATCTTATTTTGTAATATTTTGTTCATAGTGTCATGCTTTTCTTTGAATGCTTTCCAGTTTTCTGGAGCTGAGCGTGTTTTTCTCAGTCAAGCCTAAGGCGGGAGAGAAGGAGGTTTCACCGAACACATTCTTCACAGTGTGGCACGAGTTTTCGTCAGATTTTAAGGAGCTGTGGAAGAGAGAGAATAAATGCCTACTGCAGGAACGGTGAGGGTTATTATTCCTCCGTTGTTGTTTTGTTTGCCTGACTGTCTTCAATGCAAGTCAAATCACCTTCATTTCTATAAAGCTGTAAAACAGCTCTAAAAGACAATAGTGTCAGTCACTGCAATTACATATTTTTTAGGTTGAAAGCTGCAGAAGAGACTTTCAAACAAGCACGAGAGAAGGCTACCTACAACGTAAAACCTAAACATGCATCAGGGATAGTAAGTATTTAATT
>JAHKKF010490602.1:0-16226 GCA_019740295.1 Labeo calbasu | reverse complement strand
AGCTTAGACGGTGTTTCAGTACTGCCATGCCCCTTGTCAAAGCAGTTAGCGCAAGCTAGATTAATCTTACGTTTTAAATATGGATATTTTTCTTACAAAAACGCATCGATCCGCTACAGGAGACCCCCGGGAGCCGTGTGAGGCACTTTTTATTATGGATGGATGCACTTTATTAGACTTTGTTAGACTCCAATTGCATTCGTCTGAAAGAAGCTAGCCATATACACCTAGGATGCATGGAGGGATGAGTAAATAATACGCTACAGTAGTGTTGAGTCCCATCCTTAGCCTGCGAGATCACCGATACATTATATTATCATGCTAATTTATTTAATTATTTTACATACTCAGTTTCATTGCACGAAACCAGCTCCAGCATAAGGCTAAAAGCATCCTAACATTATCAAAGAACATCATCACTGATCACCCTAGCCTATTCTAGTGCAAGTTTATGCATTTTAAAAACACTCGCGTTATAAGTGAAGCTATCTACACTGTATGATGAATAAATCTCTTACAACACACTGCACACGTCTGCGGTGCGTTACTGCTCTGAAGCTGCCACTCTAGTCAATGCTTGTGTTTATACCCACCGCGCTGTGGCTCGTTGAAGTGGCTCTCTGCGCTGCATTGCTAATCCCCCACCTCGTCTCTACCCACCCCCCAACAATTTGAATTTCCGTAGGCGGGATTTAATTTAATGATATTCTAATGGACCGCATTGTGACATCATTACATGCGGAAAACAAACGCTGTAGTCCAAAGGAGCCGTTAGTTGTAGTTCTTAAAAAGAGATTTTTTAAAAAACGAAATATCTCCCTTTGGAGTGGACTTTAAGATTTGTAACTTTGTAGATCTTTTTTATGCACAAAGATACACACCACACACTGACTAAAATGTAAAAAGTGAAAAAGCATAATAGCACTCCTTTAAAATTCTGTAAACTAAATTGTTATATATTCCAGTATTTAAATATCTTAATACATATAATTGCAAGATACAGAGTGACTAGTGTACTTTTCCCTTAAAGAAAAGCAATATTTACTTTATTTTCTACAAAATAATGAATAAACAGTGCACAGCAGATACATTTTTGCTCTATGTTTTTAATCAATTTATTAAAATTCTGTAAACTAAATTGTTATATATTCCACCGTCATTATATAATGCTTTTATATTTTGCATTTGGGACTTTTATTAGTTTGTTTTATTGTTAAAAAAAAAAAAATAATCCATTCATTTGATAAATATACTAACTGGAAAACTCACGGCTCAAAGAAAATCTCAACATTCCAGCATTCATATGCGTGCAGCTTGTAAACACAAACTTTCTGACATTAGTTGAATTAGGTCAGCCCTGGTTAGCCTACATTAGGCTGGTAGACCATTATGGTTAAGCTAATGGGGAAACTAATTAAGCTACTGTAGCTAACCAAGTTCTAAAACTTTGATCTGACGATCCTGATCTGAAAGTCTTTAAATTAAAAATAAAATTAAAAAAATATCTGTTTTATTATTATTTATTATTATTATTATTATTATTATTATTATTATTATTATTATTATTATTATTATTATTTTCTAATGCATTGTCTTATTGTGAATGATTCACTCATGAACGTTGTTCTATTTTTGTAATCTTTTTTTAGAATGTAACTACTTTCTTGTTGAAAACCCTCTTTGAATTGGTTTGTGAATGTTGTTTTATTTACCCAATAAGTAAAAAAAAAAAAAAAGGAAACTGGAATACACTATGTTGGTTATATGCTGTGTGGAGTCTGTATCCTGGAATGGAATATGATGAGTTAGCATGGATTTCTCAGAGGGCTGGCCCATGATGCAACTCAAATCTTTCTATCTCTATGGCTATTATGAGATCAGGAGTCCTCCATCTTGCAACAGCTTGCAAGTGAAACCTACAACAAATCCAGAGTGTCAAAAATCTAGGCTATTCTCTGCAAATGTAGCATGGGAAATATAACAGAAAGTGTGTGTGTTAAGATGTAAAGCTCAGCACACACCATGCAACTTTGACAACGGTTTTTGACAAATCTCAGAGACTAAAAGATATTCAGTTTTCAATTTGAGTCCTGCAGTGACTGCTCCTACAACACCTATCTAATAAAGAACCAAAAGGAACTTAAGATAAGCAGCAATTGTAAATGACAGACTGGTTAACAGTGTAGTTAGAGTGTGTAACCAAGTTCTTGCCACAGCTTTACTCTCATCTATTCTACAAGTCCCGTTCTGCATATACATGCTGGTGTACTCAAACACACCTGCGCTTGTTCCATTCCCGATCTAGAAAAGACATCTGGCAATTTTCCACGGAGATAGTATGTCAGAACTGGCAGCTTCTTAAATGATTGATTCTGAGATTGTCGTCCGTCCATCTTCAAATGACCATCAAGGTCACCAGATGCTAGCTGGCCAACGATGACCAATGAGAAACGAGGAAATACAGGAGAGAACAAGATACAGGAGAGAACAGGAGAGAACAGATAGCCCTTATAAAAAGCCCTTACCAGGATGCTGACTGAAGCAACAGCCTTTTTCAGCTGCCACAGCACTTACAGAGCTCTGTAGACTGCACAAATTGCATCACGATGTTTCACCCACTGAAATGTCCCAAAATATCTCCTAAATGCCATTTCATTCTAGCTAAAAGCAACTCAGGAAATAATAATGAAATGCACTGTATGCTGTTACTGAGCTTTTAATTTATCCACAGAAGACTCTGCTAGCTTGTTATTGATGCATTCAGCCCAGGACAGTCAGGTCAGACACGTCTGCATTTACTCTTATTTACAGCAGCAAAGCAAGTTGCAAATGAGGAATGCTACAACACAAGCAAATCATAAGGTGACAGTGCTTAGCACAAAGTTCTAAAATTGGCAAGAAAAATATAAGTTAGAGCACAGATGTGGGTGTGACAAAGAACAGGGTAACACTTTATAATATGCATACAGTAACAAAGCACTAAATCATTTGCAAACTGTTAGTTTCTAGATTTTTTTAAATTGTAAAGTCTCTAAATTGTTTGTACATTTACAGGCTATGTACCAACTGGGAGTTCTTCATTCATAGTTACTGTAATTTACAAATGATTATTGTTTAATTAGCTCAAATGTAAAAAGTTAGATTTTGATTCTTTATTTACAGCTTGTTAACAGATGCTGATGTACAGTATTTTAAACGAGTAGTATGAGAGTTGTTAATGGTTATTAGGACTAAATAGTTCTCAGATCTAGTTCCTAGGTTAAGTCACTGAAAACAATAAGGCACATTAGGAATGTTTTTGCTCTATATGGTCCCAGACGATGAATAAGGGTTATGTCTAGTGAAACAATTGGCCACTTTCTAAAAAAAAAAATTATATATATATATATATATATACACTTTTTAACAAAGAAATTATTCCTCGGCTGAGATTGTGTAGATTTGGACCTGCAATTTGATTTGGAACTGCAATTTGGACCTTCAGTTTATTGATCCCCATTGAAGTCCACTATATGGAGAAAATTCTTCAAAAATCGTAATTTTTTTTCGATTGAAGAAAGACAGACATGAACATTTTGGATGATATATCATCTATGATACAATAGCTAATCATGCTAGCAACATATTAATTACTTGCTAATCATGCTTGAAACATGCTATTAACATGTTAATTATACTAGAATCATGCTAGTAACTTGCTAATCATGCTAGAAATATGCTAGCGACATGTTAATAACTTGCTAATCATGCTGCAACATGCTATTAAAATGCTAATCATGCTAGAATCATGCTAGTAACTTGCTAATCATACTATAATCATGCTAGAAACATGCTAGCACCTGCTAATCATGCTAGACACCTGTTAGAAACATGCTAGCAACTTATTAATCATGTTAGAAACATGCTAGCAACTTATTAATCATGCTAAAAACATGCTAGCACCTACGAATCATGCTAGAAACATGCTAACAACTTGGTAATCATGCTACAAACATGCTAGCAACTTGCTAATCATACACTAATTATGATAGCAACCTGTTAATCATGCTAAAAACATGCTAGCAACATGCTAGCATCTTGCTAATCAGGTCAAAAACATGCTAGCAACATGCTAACAACTTGTTAATCATGCTAGAAACATGTTAACAACTTGCTAATTATGTTAGCAACATGCTAGCAACTTGCTAATTATGTTAAAAACATGCTAGTAACTATCTGAGACTATCTATCTGAGACTGTACTGCCTTCAAAACATTCAAACTTTAACCTTTTAAAACTATTTTAAACTTCAAACTATTTCAGACTGAAAACCATCAAACTTAAACTTTTTTTCTTAAAACTTTTTAAAACTTTCTGGTGCGGCTTTCTCAAGCCAACTTAAAGTTTGTCTTGACAAACTTTTTTATCCAGTTATTAGTAAGGTAGTTGTTAAGTTTAGGTATAAGGTAGGGTTAACGGATTTAAAATATGGTCATGCACAATAACATTCATATGTGCTTTTAAAGTACTAATAAAAAGCCAATATGCTAGTAATATGCATGCTAGTTAATAGTAAGAATTGATCCTGTATCAATTCATTTTATACATTAACTTTTCGGTAACACTTTTGTATAGGGAATAATTCTCACTATCAACTAGTTACTTGTTAGCATGCATATTATTTACACATTACATTTTTTTATTTGTACTTATATAGCACATATTCTGCATGACCATATTCTACATCCCTAATACCTGAACTTAACAACTACCTTACTAGCTATTAATAAGCAGCAAATTAGGAGTTTATTGAGGCAAAAGCCGCAGTTAATGGTTTGTTAATAGCGAGAGCTGGACCTTAAAATAAAGTGTGACCAACTTTTCTTTATTTTTTCTTTCTTTATTTATTATTATTTAGTTACTATGCATTTCATTATTATTTCACGAACCATTAATAACTTCTTTTAGTTCTGTAACAGTCTTTAGGTAGGTGGTACGTGTCAAAGTAACATCAACTTGAATGCAGGACCTAGGTTTCTCAGCAGAACATTGCCGAAGGCATTACACTGCCTCTGCACTTTGCCATCTTTTCTCCAGGTAAACAATGTACATGCAACCGGTCTTTCACCTGATCTAAAAGAAAATGTGATTCATCAGACCAGGCAACCTTCTAACATTGCTCCAGTTCTGATGCTCACATGCCCACAGTAGGCGCTATTGTTGGTGGACAGAGCACCTTTTTTTCTAACACCTTTTTCATGGCCAGCATTAAGTTTTTCAGCAATATGAGCTATAGTAAGTCTTCTGTGTAAACAGACCAGGCGGGCTAACCTTCGCATCCCACGTGCGTGAGCCTTTGGCAACCATGACCCAGATGCCGGTTCATCGATTGTCTTTTCTCACACCACATTCGATAAGTACTAACCACTGCATACCAGGAACACCCCATAAGACAAAGCCATTTTAGAGATGCTCTGACCCAGTCATATAACCGTCACTATTTGGCCCTTGTCAAAGTCACTCAGATTCTTTCGCTTGACCATCCTCCTGTTTCCAACATGTGAAATTACAAATCTGACTGTTCACTTGCTGCCCATGTTGAATAGAAATACTCACAGAGAAACAAAATGTATTCTGGATTTTTTTGAGGCAGATATGTGCAGTGCTGTCCTATGCCAACCGCACACTACAAGACTAAAGCTTGTCACCCTGCACACATTGAAGGACGGACAGTTTCTTGTCGTCCGTCAAAAAGTAGTGTGCACACTACACAACTGTTTGCAGACTAGGTGTGTCAATTTTAAGATCATTGTCCTCAACATTACATTTTCAGGAAAACTCATGCACATAGTAACATGAGAGTTTATTCATGACAACATGCCAACAAACAATAGAGATGAAGGACTTGTAGTTGTTTTCACATTGATTTGCACAGGATGGCAAAAAGATCTGAAAAATATGGATGAGACTTGGGGAGACAGTTTGACATTTATTTTTTTTTTTGACTCCCGCTTCCCACTGCCTGGTCCTCCTGTTGCTCCCTTCCGATTTCTTGCAATTTCATTGGCTGTTTCATTGCCGCTGTCTTATAAGGCAGTATCATTTTCAACCCAGGCTCTTTGGAAAAACATGCATGTGGTGACATTTCTGCAAAATTATGTTGATTCTTTGCATGTTTTGCAAAATTAAAAATTCCAATTATTGGAACTAAAAGAGTGGCCTTCAGTTTTATCCAAAACAGATGAAGGTGAATCTGGTAATTGCTGCAGTTTGAAAATTAAATGCATGGCGAGTATTATAAAACGGTTAATGCTCTATTTTACTTTTTTATTTATTTTTTTCTTTTTTAAATGCACCACTAGCCATTTTTGTCATTATCTAACTGCACCAGCCCCTAAACCTAACTGATAGTTTTAATAAAAGCAAGCATAGGATAAAACCACATTTGCTGAAGCAATCATGCCATTTCAGCTTGCTTCTACAGCTCTTTGAGCTCTTTAATTGAGTGTTGGTGTTACACAGGACTCGTACTTGAGTGCTCTACATTGCAAGTGTTATTAATCAATAATCAGCCGATGTAATTATAATTTCTGTGAAAAGGTATAAAAGTTGTTAGTGGTTCATTGCCACTGGTATTTATTTTAGCTGGACACAGCTGTAAATTGTATGCATAAATACATTTTTGGAAGTTTTTGTTTTTGGTAACGCTTTTGGGATCATTATTCAATATTAACTAGTCGTTTAACATGCGTATTACTAGCATGCTGACTGTTTCTTAGTGCTTACATATTAATGTCTTATTCTGCATGATCATATTCTAGATCCCTTAACCCTACCCAATACCTAAACATAACTGCTACAACAACTTACTTACCTGAGAGAAAACTCTTTTTTCAAAACCATATGAAACCTTCATGAATATGAAGAGTAAATTTAAAAGAACTTGGAACATATACAATATTTGGACCAAGATTTATAAAATATATTTCCTTTCTTTATCATGGACAGTCTCAGTTGTTATCGACAATAGTGTAAAGGGTCTGTGCATTTTTTTTAAATATAGAGTTAATATCATTAACAACAACAACAAAAAATGTTGATAAAAATAATATTAAACCTAAATTGTAATAAAATTAGCACATAAAATTACAAAAAGATTGAATTATAAAATATAATAATAAAAACTATTAATACAAAAATTCACTAATTAATACTATGATAACATATACATCATAATAAATAACACTTGTGCTGAGTGAACATTTCTTCCAGAATCCCACTGCAGCGAGTAAACTACATTTATTTGTTTCCTGCAACTGTTTTTCAAGATGTTGCTCATAAAAACATTTATTAGTGTCAATACATGCACAATTATTTGCATAAGACTGTGTGAATTTTCACCCCTGTTACCAGCAGGAACCAATACTTCTGCAGTAGGGACCTGTTTGTTGGCACTACTGTTGGTGAGGAGAAAAAAACAAGTGCGAACTCTTTTAATGGCAGGTCTTGCAAGAGTGTCTCGATTAGAGTATCTGTGCCGATCGCCTGCTGCGTGCCGCTCACTTTACTCATTATTATTAATTCAGTTCTCTCAGAGCAATTGCTGGCTCAACCTGATAAAAACAACCTGAGAATATTCAAAGCCCCGAGCCGTGGAGAGTCAAACGCGCCTGACTGCGGAAGAACAAGATTGTAAACCATCGAATTTACAAGACGAACGATAGACATCAAAACACCGTAGTGAGAAATGAAAACAACAACATCAAGAAAACAAATTTCTCTTCGTCATACCTCTTTATCATGTTTAATATGGGTTGTGCATCATATGTCCCCAGAGGGGAAGAGCCAGACAGCCTGTTGGTCATCATCTGTTTAGGGTAGACCGAAAAAGGGCCAAGAGGGGGGCTGGGGACGACGGCAGCTGAAAAAACAGGGCCCTGGAGACGGCTAGTCCAAGACTACCCATAACACAACAGCTGGGATAATAGGAGCGACTCTGTACCGGGGAGAGAGGTGCGATGTGCACATCTGTGGAAAGAAAATAGCAGACTACATATCCAGACCCAGAGCAAACAAGACAGCGGGGGCCCTGGGGTTCAATTTGAGGTGTAATTGGAGGGAAAACTTACATTATGGCCTTTGTCTTTCAGTGAGTAAAAGGCAGCGAAAGAGCTTAAATGAAGGTTCCAGTTGAGCGTAAGGAGGAATTTAGAGGTGGAGAGGTTGATTTTGTTTGATTGGGGTCACCGTAAAACATCTCTGTAATAGCAGCTGTTAGCAGTCCTGCTACAAATGAGCCAAATGTGTCTGACTAAAGAAAAGTTTAGTCAGAAATGAACATTCTGTCATATTTACACACCATCATGATGTTCTAAATACATCAAGCTTGGTTGGATGTCATTAGCATTAAAGAACAATTGGTAATTGCAAATGTCATAAACTAAATAGAAGAACAAAGAAAGAAAGAAAGTGTGTAAAATGTTATTTTTTTTATTTTCTAAAAATAATTTTGGGTAGTTGTTGACTTATTTCTGCCCATTTCCACATTTTTAAAAGTACATCCACTTTGAGACAAAAATAAGACAAAAAAGATAAAAATAGCTGCAAGCAGCAGTTACCGGGGTTCAAGCGCTTTAAGGCATTTTAGCACATATGAGAAAAGACATTATTTAGCGAGCCTGTATCCACCTAAATCAGTGATTTCAATTTTTTTTCATTTTTGGCAAAGCCAGGTAATTTGCCAAAGCAATTTTCTTTAACATTTATGACTGTTATAGAGCCAGCTGTGGTCCGATCTCCTTAAAACTTTGCATGCTTTGTTTAGGATCACCTGTCGCATGTGCTCAGCAGGTTTCATAAAGTTTTGGGTTTTCCTTCAGGCTTTATTGGATTTTGTGTAAATTTGGACAGGCCCCTTTTCTAAGCGATCTCATTATAGCTTCCCGAAGTGTAAATTTCAATATTTTTTGATAATTATTGACCTAGAGAGTCGAGAGAATTATACTGCAGTGTTTTTTTCCCAGACTGAGCGAAAAACCTAGGACTAGTTCGCAAAAGTAAGTTTTTTACATCTTCTCAATCACTTAACAAACAATTTGATTGACAGCAATGGTTCTAGAGGAAGAGAATGAGGAGTTCACTTTGGACCATGATCATGCACAGTAATTTTCATGAGGACAGGACAAATGGTTGCATAGTTATAGTAATTTTTATGGTTTTTCCCTCTTATAGCACCACCAAGTTGCCAAGCTTTACAATTTTTCCTTGTGATCTCAGATTGAGCTCTTACGTAGGTGTTCTGAGTTTGACGAAGATATCTCATTCTGTTCAGGAGTTACAGGCATTTTACTAAAAGTGGCCCTGCCCCTTTCAAACATTTTGGTGCCCCATTGTGACAGTGAGTTGAAAGTTCGACTTTTCTTGATAATTACTGATATTCACTCTCCAGAGAATCCTTCTGTATTGGTTTGGTTCTGATCGGATGAAAACCTAGGACTAGTTCACAAAAGTAGGTTTTTCAAAAAATCCAAAATTTCACCAGACTCACAATCAAATCTGAGGCATGCATTTTGTCTGTCATGAGCCAGGGATTCCAACAAGAAACTTGAGCCTGTGACTGACAGTTTAGGAGTTATGAGCGATTTTGTACTTTTAAACACTGTACGACCCAGAGATGTTCACAAATCTTTAACTTGGAGTCTGAGTCAGGTCTGAAGTCTTTATCGCTGGAGTCTGAGTCAGGTTTCGAGTCTTTGGTCACGAGTCTGAGTCGAGTCTCAAGTCATTTAATTGCTCGCTAAAAATATCCCATTCAGAATCCTCATGTATTGAAATCTTCCAAATTTGGTCCTAGAGGGCCGCGGTGTCCTTGCAGAGTTTAGCTCCAACCCTGATTAAACACACCTGAACAAGCTAATCAGTGTCTTCAGGTTTACTAGAAAGCTACAAACAGGTGAGTTTTATCAGGGTTGGAACTAAACTCTGCAGGGACATTGGCCCTCCAGGATCGAGTTTGCCCAGGTCTGCATTACCATGTTCAAAACTGTTTTTCTGTAATCAGATTTTATAATAAGAGTCCTATCTACTATGTCACATAAGGAAATATAATATAAAATATAATAACCGCGTCATTTGCAGCACTTAAACTTATCGCCGGTGCTCGTTTGGAGAGAGAGAGAAAGCGCACAGAGATGAAAGGATTTGAATAAAGCGTGTTTGGCTTTAGATAAAAATACTAGAGCATATAGCGCTGAAAGACATTGGCCATAAACGACAATGAGCGCTTGTTATGTGATCCACTTTTCTGTTTTGATGCACTGCTCACTTAAAATGGTGCTGCTGTTACGGCTTGCGGTTCGGATGGATGCCAGGGTGCGGATGTGGTCTGCCTTTTGAATATGAGTCATGTAAGTGTTTAAGGATAAAAGATGCTTTTAAAATATTCAAGAGTCATTTTCCTCGAGTCGAGTCAAGTCTGGAGTCATTTCAGGTCGAATCTGAAGCCAAGTCTGAAGTCTATAAAAATGCGACTCACTAACTTGAGTGCCCATCTCTGGTAGTCAGGCCGATTGGAGTGAGTCTTGGTGATGTCGTTGGTGGTATGAGTACTACCATCCCTCTAAGTTTCAAGTCTCTATGACTTACTGTTTGGTACAGTCAGTTTACTTGGAGATTGCTGACCCTTGGCCATTCTAACAATTACAATAAGGTTTCAGCGCTACACACACGAACCTCTAAAATCATTTAAACCACAGTGCATCAATTTCCTGTTTTTAAATCATCTTAAATCCCCTTCCGTCTTAGAAACATTACCAAGCTATGGAACATATTATTTGTTTTTGATGCAGAAAGGATAGGAGTTCATGCATGACCTGTAGACTGGATTATTGTAATGCATTACTAGGTGCATCTACCTGCATCTTCAACAAACAAGCTACAGATAGTCCAAAATGCATGCTAGAGTTACCAGGTTATGAAAATATGATCATATCACCCCAGCTTTTTTTTTACAATTTACAGTTTTATCTCTACAGTTTCTGCCTATTAAGTTCTGTATCCATTACAGACAAATTGATGCTTACTTGGTTAGGTTGGTTTAGGTCCTGTGTACCTAACCAATCGTCTATTACGGTACAATCCATCAAGCACTTTAAGGTCCTAGGATAGCAATGTCCACTACAGGAGACCTTTGGCTGCTAGGCTCTGGAATAAACTCCCTGAAAATATTCAGGGCTCACCCACACACTCTCTGTTTAAATCTATATTAAAAGACATATCTCTTTAGCCAAGCATTCACATAATGCATCTCACTTTTTACTTCGTACCTTATACTCCAATTATATCTGATCAAATGCACATGCTTATTCTTTGCTTGAAATGTTCCAGTCTGGATCCAACCTCTTGAAGACTTCAGATGGCTCAGATAACACAAACTCAAACTCAAACTTTGAATAAATATGCAAAACTGGCAAACATAGCAATCATTATAATCACATATAATCTAACATGTAATCACTGGCTTAACCATGTTCATAATTTCTGCTTGAATACATCGTCTAACTGCATTATTTGTATTATCCTAAAACTCTAAATTTCTGCCATATAGAAATTTCTTTGACATAGTCACCTCTGATAACAAATTACTCTTAATTTTATTGTTGAAGCATGCATCTCCTGTAAAGCTGCTTTGAAGCGATATGCATTGTGAAAAATGCTATACAAATAAACATGATACAAGAATAAATCACCATCCAAAGGCATGCTAATTTATTTTTTCAGACGTCCCAATGAGAAACAATTACCATCCAAACAGAGCTTCTGACACAGTCATGAGGGTATGCTAAGTTCCTCTCTAATATATCATTTCCCATTTCTACATGTTGGTTGCACCACATGACTTTTCTTAGTCGCACCACATGACATGATTTTGTGGACAGAAGTCTTTGAAAATGCAGTTAATCAGTTTGGTTAACATATATTATTCCTCTAGTGTGGATTATGTAAAACTATGTATTAAGGTTGTCTTTTCATTCAATTTCATTATTTTAATAATGATTTTTTTTTTTCTTCTGTATGAAATCAGAACACTTCGACCACCAACATATTTGACTGTATTGCTCAATTAATATCAAATTTTTTTTTTTTTTAAATATATATAAACCTGCTCATTATGCAAGATGTGAATTCAAGTCATTTTATGTGAAAATCTATCATGGTTTCAGAAGACAATTATTTCATGACTCACTTTGTATTCTATAATTAGTTTTTATGGTATTTTTTATACTTTTGCAACAAAGTTAAAATGGCTCTGAAAATGCAAACAAGAAGATTCTTCTGCTGTGCTCCACGGAAAATAAATAATAATAATAAAAGTAATACAAATAATAAAATTGACACGTCATGTCTCCATGTTGTTCCAAACCTGTGTGGGAATCAATCTGACATATCATGCTTCATTGCTATATACAGTAACATACACACTTGAACAAACAGACTAAACACAGAGTTCCTGTGATTTTGAGGTAATATAACAAAGTCTGTTTGCAAAAAGGATAAAAAAAAACAAACAAACAAAAAAACACAAATAAGATTATTGTTACATTATTGTGTTTATAGTGTCTTCAGCACAGTGGATTTTTGTAGAGCTCTTTTACACTTGTTTGCCTTTTGCTTGGGTTCCAATATAGCTGGAAATGAAAAGAGCCATTGAATTGAATTTCCTCAGAGTTTGCAGGTCATGTTGCAAGTCCTTGGGACCACCTACAGATTTGCTAAACCTGCCAGTATATGACATTTATACTTTGAAACTTTGTTTATTTTCTCTCTCTGTGGGTCTAGAGTCCTTGGGAGTCAGGTTGCAAAGGGTTGAAGTGCCTTCACAGAGTACAAAACATGAAAAAGACTCCAATACTAATACAGAAATGGAAAATATATTGACATCAAAAGTTTAGGCAGTATTTTGACAGTCCTAAAAAAAAAAAAATAACGATTGAAACAACAAAACAAAACAATGAAAAGGAAACAAAACTGCTAGAAAGGGTTTCTGATTCAGTTTCATTGTAATGTTATCTACAATTAGTAATTAATGGACCTTTTATTGACACCTTTTATTAACCTAGGATAACCCAAACTGTAACTGAATGCAACACTCTAGTGTTGAAAAATAACTTACTATACAGTTGTTCTCAAAATGCTGACATTTTTGAAAACATTACACCCATTTTTGTTCATTTTTTGGCTTTTGTTGTCACAGCCATGATTTTTGATTTGTTGATGACAAAAATCAGTGTAGTGCAGGATCAGTCATCTGTATTTTTACTAATTTTTCCCAAAAGAGGTTTGCAATTTGTAAATGTGTATGTCTTTCATGAGTACACTAGCATATAAATGGCCTTAAAAACTAACACACTGTGAATAAAACCACAACATTTTTGTTTTACAATTTTAAGGATGAAAATAAGTATTCTTTGTTAAATGCATCAGCAACTATAAGCATAAACTGCTGTAGCATTTTTCACTGCAGCTCATATTCCAATAAACATGCAGACATTCCTATTAAGATACAACCATGTGCAAGTCGTGCTATGAATTTCAAGTCTGTTGCTATCTTAAAGTGTGTGGCTTTTATTCCACGAAGGGCTGCTACAATCCTATTATCCGTTTATGACCTCCCCTTTCTGCCATGTCAGGATCAGGCTTTGATAGCAGCAAAAAGCATTTTCCACGACAGATGTACATTAATGGGTGTTCCCGGTGCCAATAACATTCTCTTTAGGCCAGCTGGATTTGAAGAGGGGAAATGGGTCTATTAATTAGAGAAATTATAGTTCAGTCACATGAGGCTTTATAACGGTGTTTCAATGCAATGACGGCATGTTGGGAAAGAGGAATAACCTAATGAGGGGTCCTGACCTTAAATGCTCTGGAAGCAAACATCGCCTGCTCAGCAAACAGGTGCTTTATAATAATAGTTCAGGAGTGCATGTGTGAGCATTTTCAACATGGTCTTGGTAGGTTTCCCAGATGTATGTATTTAATATGTTTTACATTTGGATACACACTGACATGTATAATATCACAAGTGTGTGTGTGTGTGTGTGTTTTATTGTAATTTATTTCTGTATTGCCAAAGCTCAATACATTACTTATTACGTTACTTTTCTATTTTATTTATTATGCATTTATTTTTTTCAAAATATTTTAAAATTGAAAATGTATTTAAAATGAAGAAAAGTTGGAGTACTGTAAAATATTTAGGAATTGGCAGTACAGTGATGATAATTTATTATTATATAAAATATATTTTTAATTTAATTATTAATAATTATTCTTAAAAACATATTAAGAAAAGTAATTAGTATTGAAATTCGGGGTACTTTTACCTGTTTTCAACTGAAAACAGAAAACTTAAATGTGTATTGGCAGTGTGTGTACACATCCATCCTATAGTGATAAAAATTCACCCAGTGGTATTTTTTTAATCCCTATAAATAATATTTCTCTCTTTCTCAAAACAAGCCATTCTCAGCTTCTTGGCTGTGTGACATCACACAGACCAAGGCCACTCCCACGATAGTTGATTGACACGGCTGTTTTACCTTAGACCTGCCTTGAGTGAGCTGTGAATAGTCTGCCATTGTTTCAACGCCGGAGCAGGTATAGACAAGAATGATTCCTAAGTGATTGAGGTGTTCTGTTGTTGGATGTAATAATGAACAGTCGTCATTTACTTCCGACATCTGAGGCGCTAAAGACGTAGTGGATTACATTTGTTTTTGACAGGAATGCACCCCCTGATCTGCCTAAATGTGTCTATGCTTGTGCAAACCATTCGTGATCCAACTTCACCTACTGACGAAGTGAATGTAAGGTTCTTTATAAATTTTTGCAAATTGCATTTCATAATAATGTGCTAGTTAGCAAGTTCCTTAGCTAAATGCAGCTAGAATAAACCATGTGGCTCATCACCCCACGGAAGATAGGGGCTGGGTGAGCAGAGCTCATTAGCATTTAAAGTGGCATGCAACAAAACAGGTTGCTGTAAACAGAGCTGATTTTGACAAGGTAAAAGGGTGTTTTTTTTAGACTACCACTGAGAAATTTTAAACGAAGCATGTTATAGACTTCTCATTAAGACTCATATCAACTTGTGGAAAATGGTGATGATAACCCCTCGCCCTGACATTTTGTAAAATGCAGTATGCTAGGCATTTACATTCAACTGATGGACAGTTTGTTACACAGAATATCAAATATGGGGAAAAAAACAAAATAAAACAAAAAAAAAATCAAATATGGTTGAAAAAATGCAAAAATACTGTGGCAGAGTTAAAACATTGGGTTTTCACAAGCTTTGGCTACAATATTCCTAGACGGCTGGTGTAGTTTATCAGTGCCAGTCACACTCCTGCCATGTCTGAATTGTGATTACAGGGTTGTCAGGATAGAGTCAAACCCTTTGAGACGGTCTAAAAAGGTAATTGGAGGGGAAACGCTAATGACACATTTATCAAACTGAACCAACACCTTAACCCACTTCTCATATGACCTCCCACGCAACACTGAATCACTGTGAATCACGGCATATGGGAATGGAACATCACGCCATTAGACAGGAATCCATGTCTTCCACATTTAGGAGTTTCATGAACAGATACACATAGACCTGAAACTTTTATTTTTAAACAGTGCATTTAACAGCCTTATCTTATAAAGGTCTTTTGATTAACAGAATATTACACTTCCTTGAAATGCTAAAAACCTGTCAGTTGTAGTATATTTCATTGTGACAATGAAAACAACAAAAAACATATTTAAAAGCCTAAATCTGCAATACTTGCATAAATAATAAAGCATACTCTTGAAAAAGAAGAGTGTCTACAGTATCAAAACGTATTGAAATAAATAAATAATTACATAAATAAAGAGAGTACACTTTCATAATTGTTTAGCATGGTTAAGTACTGTATAGACATTTAAAAATGTCAAATTACAACTTTTATTTTAAACTACATTTTAAATAATTTTTTTTTTGTTTTTTTTTTGATGCGTTGACTCACATTAAAGCACACATAAAGCACTTGATTATAATTTAAATGTTTTTAAATTTGAAGTTAAACTTTTTAAATATACACAGTAAAATATGTAATTACACTGACCAAAATTATAAACGCAACACTTTTGTTTTTGC
Organism: Labeo calbasu; assembly: GCA_019740295.1. Taxonomy (NCBI): domain Eukaryota; kingdom Metazoa; phylum Chordata; class Actinopteri; order Cypriniformes; family Cyprinidae; genus Labeo; species Labeo calbasu. The sequence continues at coordinate 58 of JAHKKF010490602.1, read as the reverse complement.
CCCCATTATTCATGAGCTGAACTCAAAGATCTAAGACTTTTTCTATGTACACAAAAGT
>JAHKKF010490597.1:0-13046 GCA_019740295.1 Labeo calbasu | reverse complement strand
CTACACTGTAATAACAATTTGTTGAGTCAACTTAAAATAATTTGTTAGCCGGCTGCCGGGTTCAGTCAACTCAAAAAAGCTTAGTCTACTTGAAATGTTAAGTAGTGCTGGCACAAATGGCTCGATTAGTTCCGGGTTTGATGAAGGCCCTCCTTCCGAAAAAACGAAATGTCTTGTGATTGGTTAGCTGTCCCAGTGTGTTGTGATTGGCGAACAGTGTTTTAGTTCTGCCACGCCCCTTGCCAAAGCAGCAAGTTCTGTCTGCTGCGTTATAGTTGAAATATATTAAGGTATAGTTGAGCTAAAGTAGTGATGAGTCCTATCCTCAGCCTGCCAGATTGCCAATATTATCGTGCTAATTTATTTAATTATTTACATACTTAGTTTCATTGCCCGAAACCAGCTCCAGCATAAGGCGAAAAGCAGCCAAATGTTTTTAATATGACTTAATTTGTATTTGTAACATGACAACAATTGAATAAAAACATTGTAAGTTACTAATTATAATGCTTACATTTGTTATTCAGAAAGCAGCCAGAGGCCTATATATATATCTATATATATATACTATTGTAATTTAATAGATGAAAGTTTCTACGAAACACAAACCAATACAGAACAACAACACGAAAGTCAAAGCAACATACAAAACATGGCAAAACCCCCTGAGAACCGTGGACTGTGGCTGCTGTGATGTGTTCATACAGTATAGCATACATCTTTATAGCCTTAGTTAACACACTCCACCCTGCATGTTTATTAGTGCTCAGGCATGCACAACAGCGGACGGTGAAGTTATTCACCGCGAGAGTGATGGGAGCTTCCGCCACTCTGCGCAGCGTGGACAGCTGGGGTCAGTTTAATTGCGAACGGGTCAAGCAATAATGAAAGCCTTTCCCCCGCGAACAACCACAGGGCAGCGGCACAGACAGGTCCACACAAAATACTGCGTAAAGCTGGTCCGGCTAAATCACTATTGGTTATTTTTCAGCCTGTCACGGAAGTGCACGGATATTAACGACAAATGGGTCTAGCAAAGCGCTATCTAAACAACTCTCCGATTCAAGCGTGCTTGTGAGTCTCTTTTGTTAATTACTAATTGCCAGGATTAGATCTGAGATCCATTGCCTCATGCATTTTAAATGAGGTGAGTCTCAATGATTTCTTATTAGTGCCTCTGTACAAACACTGCATTCAAGGCGTATCAAGCTCCTCTAAGTACACAGCAAAAACAGCAGGATGCTGTTCCTAGGATTTTTTAATGTATATAATAAAGTACATTCTTTCCTATAGAGCTGGACTCTGAGATGCTGAGTCACCTTATTTGTGAGGTTTAAACACTTTGCTTCCTTTTGCTTTGTTGTAGCACGCTCTCCTAAGGAATGAATACAGTATATTGAGGCTTTGTTGGCCTCATTTACGGATAAATAATTTTTTTATTCAAGCAGAGGAGTGACCTTGTAAAAGAGCCGGCACAGATATACATCATCACGCTTGCCGAACACTAAATACGACCTGGTTGAACGTAATGCATTCTGTTCAGCACACTGTCATGCTTACAGGGAATCGAGAGGGAAAGTAGACCTAAATATTTAAACAGAACAAGGTCAAAGGATACAGCGAAAGCATAGGTTTGTTTAAAAAAAAAAGTGATGGGGACAGAGGGGTGCACAGATGTGCTGGATGCATCATCACAGTGGAAAAGTCTTAGCTTTTGAATAGTAATTAGGCTAGGCACTGAAAATCTAAAATATTTTGATAAATATACGACGTATTAATCAAAGTCCGCAGCACAGTATTTGCTCATTTCCAAGTCAAAAAATGTCCAAATCAATAGCAAATTGAGTTGCTATTTTTCAACGTGCCACAAAGTTTTCATTTCTCAGGGATTTGAGGGAATCATTTTTCTTGTTGATCAAATCAAATGCTCAAATCTTCATTCGTCTGCCACTGTTGGTCCCAGGATTTTGTAGCTCAGTGGATAAATGGATCAGTCTGAATGTTAAGTAGCATTTTTGATTCGAGTACACGGGGTTCTGGGCTCTAATGTGCCCTAATCTAACGTTATATTTTAATAAATCAAAATTGCAGTTCTGCAGCAGCATAAGTGGGGCATATTTCTTACCATTTTATTTTGTGGCTTCATTAGAATGGACAGTGAGGTGCAATAGGGATGACAAAAAAATGCTTTCTATAATGACCACAGACTAACTGTTTACTCCTCTCATACTAAACTTCGCCAAAATGTTGTCACTCCTCATCTGATGTGTTTATTTTAATCACATATGCAGTAATGTAACTCTGGTCCAGTGCTAATACAGTAGAGTTCTGCTTTCTGTCTTCATTACAGTACAAAAAGCTTCTATCATTCAGGCTTGCTTTAGCCTCTTTGAAGATAAATGAAGAAGAAATTTTAACACATTCCTCTTCGGCAAAGAACCCTCACATCCTCCACATTGTGCTCCCACCCACCTGGAAATTAATTGGTAGTCTTTGAGATGGAAAGAGAGTGAAATTCAGGCTCCATCTGCTTGTTCCCACTGCCATACGTGCACATTAATTCTACACATCTCTTGCTGTGCTAAAATAATATCCTGATTCTTTCATTTCTAAATAAGCACAGAAGAAAAGCATTTTGGCTAATTTGAAGGCGGTGACTTATCACTGACAGTGCAGAGAGGGGAGAATGAGGGGTTTTGCTTTGAAATCGTACTTGCTTTAAAAGGCGTACTTTCTCTAAACGGGTTGGGAACTAACAATACTTTTTTTTTAAATACCGAAACCAAATAATGTTCATTTTCGTTAAGTGTTCTAGCATGTGCATTCTTCCGCTGAAGTGTAAAGAATATTGAAAAATAATGAAAAATTTTAACACAATTCCTTTTCCACAGTGCTACTGAATCTACAAACAGTGGACAACGTGTAGTCGACTTCCCAAACGAATAACTCTTGAGCCGTTTCACTGAATCAAAAACAGACCGTGCGAGCAGTATAGTCTAATTATGGAACAAATTATTCTTGAGTTGTTGCTTTTTTTTCATTTTGTGAATAAACAGAACATCTAAACAGTGTATTAAGATTTCTAAATGACTGGCACCTTTGAGGTGGTTCTTTTAGAAAATGTTTTATAGTCTGCGCCGTCTCGCACATATGATCCGCTCTTTGTTATTGCATCTGTGGACTGGAGCAGTGTGTGCGCACTGTGGCGGTTTGTGTGAAACAGCGCGAAACCAGACTTCTTTTACACCAGTGAAAATCATGAATCATTTCCTACCCCCTATATATCCCCCATTCACCGTAAAAAAACAAACAAAAAAAACTAATTATAAAATGGATAGTTCAAGTCCTTGATTCTGTTTGTTTGAGCCACTTTTGAAGCTGTTGTAAATTACTCTACAAACATACACCTTTGTTACATCTGTGTGTTGCTCGGCAACTACGTTTCTGAGGAACTACATTGTTTGTTGGAAGAACATATCATTACACTTTATTTGCTCTCTTTTATTTTGTGAAACCTCACTACGTATATGGAAAACCGGTTTATAAAAGCAATAAGGCCCGTGAAGCCATGGTTTACAGTGAATTTATAACAGTTAAGGGAGTTTTAGGCACTCCGGTTTGCAACATGCCTAACAACGCCCCTTAGATCTTATAAATTCAATGTTGTCTTGGTGCTTACTGCTTTATTCTGTGAACAAGTGATCGATTTCAGCCGCAACTTCAGCATTTATTTATAGACGTTTTTCCTGAACATGGAAGTCACGCCTGACTCTTAACCGGAAGGATGCTTTGCTTTTCCGGTCTTCAGTGTTTCTAGGCAAATTAGCGTATATTCCAAACTGATAATCTAATGTTAAACCTTTTAAAATGTTTTTAAAAAGCACATGGCTCCATAGCGCCATCACTTTGCAATGGCGCAATGACCGTCATTTGTCAGTGCCTCACTCCTCAAAGTTTAATGAGTGTGTAGATGACACGAAGGTGCCGACATTAGCTACATTAAAAAGAGATCAGCGCTATTTGAATGGGTTCCAATGGAGACCGGAACAGAAGAGCATCCAATCAGAAGTTAGAATTTGTAATGGCGGCGCTCATCGTTTACTCAGGAAAAAGGTCTATATTGTAGGGGGGTGGGACACGGATTTTAAAAAAAAATCAAAATCCAAAAATCAAATTGTAGAGAGCATTTGATTGCACAGAAAGTTTGATGAGAAGCTGAAGTGTAGAGCGATGTCATCAAAATCGCTGCTCCATATTGGTGGAAGTTAGAGACTGTAAGTCTAAGTCTGTAATCTTCTAAATGTGAATTTTGTCACTGTTTTGAAACAAACAAACTTATAGATAACCTTAAGGCTAATGTAGTTATACTAACATAGTTATACTAAAAGCCAAAAAACTTCCATTTTGATTTCATGGGGACTTTAAAGTGCCTCAATTATGTCATTTTTAAGGTTCCTAATATTGTTTTGGAAGTCTCCTAAAATAGCTCTACATGCATGCGATGTCAAATAACGCTTTGGTTTTCTTAAAATATGCATTGAATATCACCTTACTTTCCAGTATTTCAAACGATTCATTCAAAGCCGTTCAAAGAATCAGTCTCTCTAAACTCCTCCTTTCCGTGAGCCTACTCTGCTCTGATTGGTCAGATGGCTCAGTCTGTTGTGATTGGTCTCTAGTGTACAGCATGTGTTGGAAACAATACGCCCATTGCAATAGTTCCGTATTTTTGAATGCTCTGGTCCAGTTAAACTGGGTCTGAACCATCTTTTAAGAGCAAGCGTTTTGTGAATCCTGCATTGAACTCCCCAAGATTAGAGGAGCAGTCTTCAGTAAAATGGCATGTTTGAGGACAGGTCAAGTTGTTCGCGGACGGCCAACATAGAACATAGGTGGGAATTATGCAAATGTGTTCCCACATGACGTGTAGCCATTATGGAAGTAGGATTTGAATTACAAATGACTCGTTTAGGTCGTTCAGAGTTGATTCTTTCCTTTAGGAGACAGTAACTTTATTTAGCACGCACTTTTGACTTCACAACTTTGCAGATTGTTTACATTCACATACAGCTACATTACACACTGCATTAAAGACAATATTCGAAATTAATTTAACATCACAACAATACGTATGAACACTTTGTTTAGAAAGCAGGGTGATAGCAATCATAACTGCTATGTAATACTTTTTAAAAAAATTCTCTCCCACTTTTGGGAAACAAAAAGAAAAAAAATGCAGATGACCATGTAAAACAACGCCTTTTGCGAAAGCTTTTGCCAAGTGGTAACCCTAATATGACTAGCATACTTACTCGCCTTCAGCAAATCATTTATGTCTGCTGGGTGAATGTTTAGTTGCCTAATAAATATTTCATATCTTGCATCCTGGGTAGACAGCATATCGAAAACATGGGTTGGCTTTGATAGGAAAGAGTCAGTCTGCGCATAGAAATGCACTAATGACCGTTTTCTTTGGGCTACATTTTCCAAAAAAAGTACATATAAATTTATGCAGAACTATTGCATTGAAGCGGAAATCCTATTTCCACACACAAGAAGATGAAGTTTCACCTATCCCTTGCACATTCATTTTATTTTAGATTCAGTACTTCACAAGATAAAAAGGATGCATCTGAGATGTTTAACAGAACCTCCATTTATTACATAACTATGCATTTATATGCCGCATTACCCCAGGGATGACTTTTAAGAAGAATTGGCGGTTCCTTACAGACAGTATATTGGGCGCACACTGCATGTTGTGTCTGAAAAAGAAGCAGAGCTTGGGTGCAGGGTACATTACATCAATCATGCTAATCCTCCTGTTCCGAATCAGAGAGCCAGCTAAGCCAGAGGGAAGCAGTTGAAGTTCTAGAATCGTTCTTTGGAAGACAAGCCTGTAATTTGATAAAAAGTGCAGGAAGGGTGAAAAAGGATCTGAGAATGAGCTGTGCGCCGTATCATTTCTGTGATGAAAATTGTGATGTTAACGCCACCTGTAAATACCGTCCGCAGATGGCTACTCCTTTGGTGTTTGCACAGAGGTTGTGGCACAATTCTCAGTGGTAGGTGGAGAGAATACTGATTTTACAAGGGGTGGAATATGATCAGAATTAATTTATTCTCAGAACTGGGCCATTGGCTATACCTGTCCTTACACAAATAGATGATTTCATCTCTATAGCACAGGAGCACAAACTATTAATGAAACCACCTTGTGTGTGTTCCAAACAAGGAGAAATACCACAATAAGTTCAAATTATCCCAAGGCAAGGTTTCTTTATTACTGCATTGTCCTCAAAACAATGCTAATACAAACCAGTAAACAGAACAACAAAAATGTTGAAATGTGTTGAAATGTGTACAGCACTGCAGTGTTTCCCTTCACTAGTTTATTAGATTCAGTCAGTACACATTTTCCGAATCATTCTTCAGTGAGACTTAACCTAAGTTGAAAAATAAGAAACCCTTAAGGAACCGTATTAACCGATTCCCCTTTAAATCACCTAGAACGTTATTACATGGCCTAGGCACCAGACCATAGGTAGATGTGCTGGGCAGAACTAAGTTTGGCTTTCTAATTACTCCTAATAGGAGGCCCCTATCGATTCTGGGAGCGTGCATTGATTGGGTGGATTTTAAAAAGGCATGTGTCTAGACTCCCCCTCCGAATGCCTCGGAGGCTGAAGCGGACACCCCCTGCTGCGTACTCTCACCCTCTAAAGCAAAGAGAGGGAGTCATCGATTTGCCAGGAAAACAATGTGCGTACGTGCACATCCAGATGGCAGCCAATATTGGCTAAGTGTTTGTTTTTATCTGGTGCAATCACAGGAACTTCCACCTTACAGAAAGAGGTGACTAAAGACCAGTAGGTTGAGCTGTTTGACTTATTGGTTTAAGCATGAGACTTCAAAATTCAATTCCTTTGTTTCTTTTAAACAGTCAGCTATTTTAAACAGTTTTACAAGCAACTTAAAAATTCCATAATATGAAATTTGCTTATGAGTTGAGGGCATATTTGTGATGAAATCCGAGAGCTTTCTGACCTTGCATAGACGGCAACACAACTACCACGTTTAATGGTCAGAGCATCATTATAATAGTCCATGTGATATCAGTGGTTCAAACGTTATGTTATGAAGCTATGAGAATACTTTTTGTGTTTTTACAAAGGCTTTGTTTTATGTATAGCGTGCATATTCTTCTGCTTGTAAACAAAGCACTACTCTTGTGAATGGCGAAAGAGACTGACACGGAAGAAAAGAAACTGATGATTAAAGTTGTTATTTTTCTTTAAGCACAAAAAGTGTTCTCGTAGATTTATAACATTACGGTTGAACCACTGATGTCACGGTTGAACCACTATTTTAACAGTGTCCTTACTACCAGGCCAGAAAACATTTTAGTTGTGTTGCTGTCTACGCAGGGTCAGAAAGCTCTCAGATTTCACCAAAATATCTTAATTTGTGTTCTGAAGATGAATGAAGCTCTTACTATCCCTTTAAAGGGATAGTCCACCCGAAAATGAAAATTCTGTCATCTTCTACTCACCCTCAATGACTGACTTCCTTCTGTGGAACATTAAAGAATATATTTTGTAGAACTGAAGAGTTTCACTTCCCTTTTGACTTCCATTGTGTGGACAAAAAATACAATGGAAGCCAATGGGAATAGAAACTGTTTGGTTACCAACATTTTTCACATATCTTCTTTTGTGTTCTATAGCAAAAAAAAACCTGTCAATACAGAGTAAATGTGACACAGGACCATAAAACCAGTCTTAAAGGGGTCATCGGATGCCCATTTTCCACGAGATGATATTCTTTAGGGTCTTGATCAAAAGTCTATGACATGCTTTGGTTAAAATTTGTAAATAACACCTTTTTTACCTTCCCAACATCAGCTCTGCAAAAATCATCCAAATTCTGGTCGAGGTTGCTTTAAATGTTAATAAGCTCTGCTCACCCCGCCCCTCCCTTCTCTTTGTGTAGTGACGAGCCTGTTTACTTTAGCCACGTTTAGCCGCTAAACTTGCTAACTAGCACGTTATTAGGAAAGGCGATCGCAAAGATTCATAAGAAAACCCTTATACTCACTTCTGCTGTAAGTGAAGCTGGATCACGAATGATTTGCGCAAACATAAACGGATATATGTAGATCTGGAGGCGCAATACATTCACAAACAAACATAATCCACTACATCTTCAGCAGCTCAGATGTCGGGAGTAAATGACGACTACTATGTTCATTATTGCATCCAGCAACACAACACCTTAATCGCTCAATCTGAGATATTCTTGTCTAATTTACATCCCTGCTCCTGCGTCGAAATAATGGAGGTGGGCTGTTACAACTGATGGGGTCTGAGGTAAGACATTCATGTCAATCAACTATCGTGGGAGCGGCCTCTGTCGGTGTGACGCCCAGGCATCTGAGAATGACTCGATTTGAAAAATATTATTTTTACAGATTAATTAAAAACCACTGCATGGATTTTTATCATTATAGGGTAGGTTTGTACATACACTGCCAACACACATTAATGTTCAAACAACATGAAAAAGTGAACTTTGCATCAGATGACCCTTTAAGTAGCACAGTTATATTTGTAGCAGTAGCCAAAAATACATTGTATGGGTCAAAATTTGATTTTTCTTTTATGCCAAAAATTATTAGAATATTAAGTAAAGATCATGGTCCGTGAAGATAGTTTGTGAATTTCCTACTGTAAATATATCAAAACGTAATTTTTGATTTGTAATATGCATTGCTGCATTACTTCATGTGGATAACTTTAAATGCGATTTTCTCACTATTTAGATTTTTTGCACCCTCAGATTCTAGATTTTTTCAAATAATTGGATCTTGGCCAAATATTGTCCTATCCTAACAATGGATCAATGGAAAGCTTATTTATTCAGATTTCATATGATCACAAATAATAATTTTCATTTTTGGGTGGACTGTCCCTTTATATATTTTTTTTTTTATTAAAGCGGTCATGAACTGCCTGTTTTTATTATTTTGTATAGTTCTCTGAGGTCCACTTACAGTGTTATCGAGATTTTTACATCAAAAACGTAGCCCACTGCTATGATTGGCTAATAGTTGTGTATGTTTGACAGCCTACATCCTTCACAGATGGACGCTGCTGTGATTTAGGTTAAAAATAAATGCTCAGTACATATCAAACAATCTGTAATAACAAACAATCCGTAAACGATCTGTAACAGAAAAAGCAATAGTGACCACGTTACAAAAATGGTTACTCACACTTGTGTGGTGCGACATTACTGTCAGATCCAATACAGTCGGCACAGTGGTCTTTTAGTTTCAGTCTTTCTGAAAATCCTGCGTCGAATTGTGCCTTGTTTGTAAACAAATCCACTGTAAGATGAAGTGAACAAAGGACCAAGTTTTTACTGATATGGTCTGGAATGTCATTAAAAATAAAGTTCATGTAGAAGATGTAGTTCATGTAAAGATCGTGTAGAAGTCGATGTAGAAGCAGTTGTTGATTTTCGTCTGCGGAGGCGGTATTATCCACATTATTACGTCATAAAGTGGCACATTCCACAACCTGTTGTTTTGGCAGACTGGCTTTAACATAAGGTGTTTTCAGACTAACAAGAAAGATTTGAGTTCTAAAACTTACTGGATGTTTTTATAGTACAAAGACCTTTTATATGTCAAAAGATCAAGGCAAGTTTGATTTCTCAATTCATGACTACTTTAAATGTTCTTTTACAATTAAGTACACTAAATGAATACATCAAAATAACAGCTCTATTTATTCTCCACCCGGATTGAACTTTACTACCACTGTACTTTAAGCTCTGACTCTTGAGACAGAACAAGTACAATGACAATCTACTGCTAACAATGCAATAAGTATTCACTGCCAGTTCTAGCTCTTGTAGCCTAGGGAGAAGAAGGTGATGTGCAAACCAATGATGGCATGATGTAATACAGGATCAGTCCCATTGCAATCGAGGTGGATTTAAACCATGGCAAACTGAAAGGCTGAGGGGCAATACTCGAAGTCACTAAGCATCAATGAACTGAGAGAACAAAAAGAGAGAGAGAGAGAGAGAGAGAGAGGTGGAACGATAGTAGTGAAATCAATATACGAGTACTGAATACCTGGCTGAGATGTTCAACAAATTTAACAAGCAAACTCATTATTTTAACAGTCCGTTTTCCATCATTTTAAGATTACATTTCAGGGATATTTCACCCAAAATATGAACACTTTGTCATCAGCTACTTAACCTCATGTTGTCTGTATGACTTCTTTTGTGGAACGCAACAGTTTTGAAGTATGTTCATGGCATTGCTGCTCTTATCCATACAATGATGACAAGGAGCAGCTTGGACATTATATATAATAAAAAAGTTTTACAGGTTTCAAACGAGCATCTGGTTTTTAGTTTTTCAATATTTTAGTTTTACTGAAATACTATTATAGTTTTTATTAATAATTTAAATGAGATTTTATTGTTTATGTTTTCTATTTTAAATTAAATGTTAGTTAAACTTGGTGTTTTGTCATTTTTATTAGTTTATTCTTTTTTTATATATATGTATATATAGATTTGAACCCTGAAGGACAGGCAAGTCGTTTTTATTTTTGGATGAACTTTTCTGTTTAAATGTCAAATGCAATATTAAATTAAATTATGTTTACATTTCCTCAGCTCAATATTCAACTGCAACACTTTCTCTGCTACTCAAGTCATTCTCATACTAACTGGTTCAAACAGATATTGACTAAAGGAAAATGCAATACGGCAATTAATTAGATCCATGCAAAAATGACAAAAACCTATCTTTTTTGATGCACAAAAACACTCACAGTTACTACCACAATTACCATCATGGCAGTAAACTGATACCAAATCTCACTTTGATGTGCTTAAAATGTCAAATGGCTGCTTTACATTCAATTCCATCCAATTTCAGGCACTGACAAGCGTTAGACACAAGATGGATAAGTGGGTGGAATCTGGATTCAAATGAAAGTTCAATCATTCGCTCCACTAATGAGACATGAAGCCATTTGGATGCTTTGACTAGAGTCGGGTGCATGTAATGCTTTGGTGCATTGCGTACCTGCAACCCGCTTGATTGCAATTTATTTTTAGGATATGGAGACTGTGGGGGCAAAATGAACGAACCTTTTTCTTGTGTGACAGAGGAGAAAACAGCTGCAGAGTTGGCAGCAATCTCTCACAGACATTCCTTTGTCCTTGGAGACATCGGTACTGTCCAGCATACAAATAATAAACTGGAATCAACCCAATAGATTGTTTTATATATTCTATTTATAATTAAAGTATCAAGATCTGAAGATCACAGGTGTCCAAACAGCATTTTGAGTCTATTACATGAGACCAGTCGCACTATTCAGTTGAAAATTCTGACAAAAATGTTGACCCATGCAGGAAATTAGATGTCACCGAAAGGTCTTGGAGCCTGTGCTGGTGTGATGATCATAAAAAGATCATAAAATTCAGTGATGGATAAAATAGAAATATGGTTCATGGATGGTGATATAAATAACCATGAGCAGATTGACAGTTATGCCTCCTCCTATACCAGTAAAAGCCCAGCCTGCTCAGATGGAGGATATTTGTTATGACATCTCTCAAACAGAAGTTATGTCTAGTGCACTAATTGAAAATGTGTGCCTTAACACAAAGTTTTTAAGTTAATTTTTATTCAACAGGTGTTTGACAAAAAGATTTTGGCCTTTGATATTATTTGGCATTTGTTCATAACTGCACCATCTTGAACTGAGAAATTATTAAGTGAATTACAGTACAGAGTGTGCAAGCCAAATTATGGACTGCCAGGGGCCTCCAAAGCCTGAGGCCATGTGGTCTAAGATTGGCAACGCTGAAAACCAGGACCCTAAGCACACACAGTACAAATTCATAACACTAATATGGTAAATATAGTGTGAGCCGGCCACTAGGACCCCTGAGGTACCCTCAGCATATAAAATGTAGACAGTCAACATTTTACATGGCTCAAAAAGTCCTAGCTAGGGCTGAGAGTTTAAACTTATTTGAGAAGGAATGCAGAACATATCAGTATTGGTTATTTTTTAATCAGCATCCTATATATTATTTTGGGTCAGTACGAATTTTTAATGTTTTTGACAGAACCAAGGCTGCATTTATTTGATAAAAAACAGTTTGGGATCAAATCTGTCAAATGATCCTTTAGAAATCAATTTAATATACTGATTTGGTGCACAAGAATATTATATTTTATTTTTCAGGATTCTTTTTTTCTAATAATGTAAAGGTCTTTACTGTCACTTATGATCAATTTAATGCATTCTTGCTAAATTAAAGTGCTCATTTCTTTGAAAAAAAAAAACCCATCTTGCTACATTTTTCTGAATATTACTAACTAACTTTACTAACAATTAGTATCCTCAATTCTCAAAGCACTAAACATTGTAATTAAAAGTAAAGTTGATGTGACACAGGCCCCAATTTGTTATAGAGTGTATTGCAGCCATTAAAATCAAAATTTGTTTGTATTTACAAAATAAAATAAAGCTGGCCAGTGAACATTTTGGACATATTTTCTTTCTACTATAGTCAATATAATAAAGGTTAAATAAAATAAACAAATAACATATGTTTATGGCATATTTTTTATCACAAAATGTCCCAACTGTTCTGGAATTGGGGTTGTAAAGAAAACTCTTCTTGTGTTCCTTGGAAAAAAAAGTCATACATATTTTAAATGACAGCAGTATTATTTTAGATTTACTGAGATGTTCTTATAGTTTTTATTCATATTTTAAATAAGATTTTATTTTTTATATTTCCCATTTTTAATTAAATCTTAGTTAAAGGTGTTTTTTTTTTGTCATTTTTATTAGTTTTTATTTATTATTATTCATTTTGAATTTGTCTATGTAGTTTTTAACCCATTTTTGGATGAACTTTTCTGTTTAAATGTCAAACGCAATATTATATTAAGTTATATTTACATTTCCTCGGCTCAATATTAAAAATAATAAAAA
>JAHKKF010490595.1:0-17398 GCA_019740295.1 Labeo calbasu | reverse complement strand
TTTTAATAAACTTTTAATTATTAACTTAATACATCCTTGGTGAATAAAAGTATTAATTTCTTAAAAAAAAAAAAGAAACAATAAAAATGTACTGACCCAAAACTTTTGAACGGTAGTGTATATGTGTGTATACTGCGTATATTTACTATATATACAGAATATTTTTCTTACATATATACATGGATGTGTGTCTATTTATATATACATAATAAATTTACACAGTACACATACATATATTATGTAAACAAAGACTGTGTGCATTAAAACTGTGTGTGCATTAAAATTATTTTTATTTCCATTATAGTGTTATTAATTTGCATATAATTTTGGTTAATTCCCAAAGCATGGTACAGTACATTTCTTTAAGTTTCTTTAAGTCTACATTTTTTAAGTTTAAGTTTTATTTTATATTTTATTTTACTTTACTTTACTTTACTTCATTATTGTATTTTATTTTTTATTCTATTTTATGTTAACTGCATTTCAGGTAAGGAAACAATTTGTAGTAAAAAAAAATATAATATAAAAATATAATTTTAGAATTGTAATAACCGTAAAACTAATTAATCATTTTGTATAATTATATTTTAGTTATATTGTTATATATTATTAATTGTTAATTATTTATTATTTAATTATTATTTAATTATATATATATATATATATATATATATATATATATAGCTCATTTATTTTTGTCTTAGTTTTAGTATTATTCATTTTAAATTATTTTGGTTAGTTCCCAAATGAACATTCCTAATTTTCTTTTGGCCTACATTTCTTTAAGTCTATGTTTTTTAAGTTTTCTAATAATCTGATATTTTATTTTATTATTTCATTTTATTGTTTTATTTGGTTTTTATTGTCTTTTATTTATAATTGTATTTCAGTTAAGGAAAACTGATATAAATGATATACAATATTAACAGTTTTGTAGGATCCACAATATAATTTTAGAATTGTAATAACTATAATGGAAAGGCATTATTTTGTATAATTCTATTTAATTGTCATTTATTATTTATGGATTTATTTAACAATGTTAAAAATTGTTTGTTAATTTATAAATGTGACCCTGGACCACAAAACCAGTCATAAGTGTCCGTTTTTTTAAATTGACATGTATACATAATCTGAAAGTTGAATAAATAAGCTTTCCATTGATGTATGGTTTGTTAGGATAGGACAATATTTGTTCAAAATACAACTATTTGAATATTTAGAAACTGAGGTTGCAAAAAAATCTAAATATGCAAGTAAATCACCTTTAAAGTTGTCCAAATGAAGTTCTTTGCAATGCATATTACTAATCAAATTATTAGTATAAAATATCTTCATGGAACATGATCTTTACGTTATATCCTAATGATTTTTGGCATAAAAGAAAAATCTATCATTTTGACCCATACAGTGTATTTTTGGCTATTGCTACAAATATTCCCGTGTTGGTTTTGTGGTCCAGGGTCACATATATCAACATATTCGTATGGCCGCTTAGAAACGTGTATGTTTCTAAATACAAAACATTTTATAAAGTTTATGTATAACTACCAATTCATAGCATTTCTCACATAATAATCATCACAGTTCTTCTAAGGTGAACTAGTTGTTTACGGTATTGCAAAAATGTTTTGTTACATTGCATGTACAGCTTTTGTTCCACCATATTGTGGCAGTGACGTGTGTACTGTATCTGCGTGTGTGTGTGTGTGTTTATTGGCCATCGTGTCCCTTCTCTTGGCTGCTCATAAAAAGATTGCTTTATGCAGAGAATCGCAGTGGAGGAGTCTGCTTTGATCTTCTCCCCATTCCTTCACTCTACTCTTTCATCGCCAGGAACCCCCTCCCTTGCTCCCGCAGCCCCCTTTCTTGTCTCTCTCGCGCTTTCTGTCTCTTTAGCCTCCAGACTGTTCTGCCGTCTTCACCCGTTGGGAACCCGTGCCGAAATGCCAAACAGCAGAAGGGGTTATTTCCTGTAGTGATATGAAGACGCTAGGTGCCCTGGGCCTCGAGTGTGGGCTAAAGAGGAGAACAGGGGCTTTCCGCCGTCCGCCGAGCCCCAGAGGAAACGAAGAGATCACATACACGCGTGCGAACGGCAGGCCAAATTTGCACCTTTTCCTCCCTGTCGAAGCAGCTGTGATGGATCACGCTAATTTGGGCCTGTGCATGTGGCACATTAGTGCAAAATCTTACAATGGCTGCGGGCTGCTTCATTAGTGGTCCACGCACATCCAAAGACTGCCTGTCAATTCACTATTAATGTAGCATCTGTGAGAGACTAGCGGTCGCTGAAGGGTGGGAGCAGTGAGCCCTGCAGGGAAGCTCTGACGGCCAGACACTGTTAGCCAGACGCTAACAGAGCAGCTAACTGTGGAGCACGGCATGTGTGCCAAGTTTGGAGGCAATTAGGCAGGATGTCAAAACCGAATCTAGCTTTTGATTGCCGAATGTGTCTGTGAGCTGTTTGTGTATGAAGAGGACATAATGGAGAGATGGTGTCTTGCTACTTTACTCGTTAGCTTCTTGTCTTAGACATTATAGATGTATTTATAGCGTCGAATACATGACTTGTTACGCTAATTTAGACTAAATACTTGTTCCTTTTAACTTTAGCCTGCAATGCTACCACTAAAAGCCTTGTAAAGGCTACATCTGAGGTTAAACAGAGGCCAGCCACTCCGTTCTATGTATACACATCTCAATGTTTGCTGCCAGTCAGTTCTTCTCACCTCCCACACCTCCATTAACTCCTTTTAGAGGTAAAGTCATCTAGTTTTCTGACAGGACCTTGTGCTTGTGCTCAAAATATGCCTTCCTCAAGCCCACATTAATTCCCTGGTGGCTCACAGAACTGTTTTAGACTAATTAGGGTCTCTGAATCCTCAGCCGTTCCCTTTTCCATTTTTTGCCTCAAAAGTTTCCTCAACAAACTCGTCTGTTCACATACAGTTAAAAGTTGCAGCCCTCAAATTGTCACAATATCACTGGTACAAACTTTTTTATCAGATTCAAGGTTGTTACCCTCCCTTGTGAAAAAAGAAGTGGACTTAAAAAGTACTTAATATGTTAAAAGTGTATGTAAAAAAAAACTACTAGATAATTTCACAGGTACATACATTATATGCATGTGTGTGTACAGAGAGAGAGAGAGAGAGAGAGAGAGATGTTAAGGTGCGGTTGTAAACGATCCCAGCCGAGGAAAAAGGAAGATTCTGGGATCGTTTACAACCACATTTGGGATCATTTGAAGCCACATTTAAACTGCATTTGGAAGTTCAAAATCAGGGCACCATATCAGTCCATTATATGGAGAAAAATCCTGAAATGTTTCTCTCAAAAAACATCATTTCTTTATGGCTGAAGAAAGAAAGACATGAACATCTTGGATGATAAGGGGTGAGTACATTATCTGTCAATTTTTGTTCTGGAAGTGGACTTCTTCTTTAAGGAATACTACAGAGAGAGAGAAAGTCATAATGACAAATTAAAAGTTTAAACTTAAATTAATAATTTATTGTTAAAGCGTACTATATAGAGAGAGTCATAATGTGAAATTAAAGGTTTTAATTTAAATGAATAATTTATTGTTAAAGGAGAAGTCCACTTCCAGAACAACAATTTACAAATAATTTACTCACCCCCTTGTCATCCAAGATCTTTCTGTCTTCAGTCGTAAAGAAATTATGTTTTTTGAGGAAAACATTTCAGGATTTTTCTATATATAATGGACTTCAGTTGTGCCCCCGATTTTGAACTTCCAAAATGTAGTTTAAATGCAGCTTCAAAAGGCTCTAAATGATCCCAGCCGCGGAAAAAGGGTCTTATCTAGCGAAACAATCTGTCATTTTTTTCGAAAAATAAAAATTTGTATACTTTTTAAGCACAAAAGCTTGTGTAGCACAGGCTCTGGGATGCACGTTCTTGAATGATTTGTTCATTTTGAACAGATCTTTAATGTGACTTGGGAAGAACGAGTCGTCTCAGGGAGTGATTCATTCAGTCACACATGCGCAACATCCTATTAGGTTCTGTACTGGAATTAGTTCACCTGTTTCAAGTCTTTGGGTTTTTCGAACTTCCCATCACTACTATGAATCACGTCTAAGTTCATCGTCTGTGTACTAGAGAATGGCGAAAACCTCCATCTTATTTTCTCCTACAACTTCAGAATCATCCGACATCGTTGTAGCTTTTTGTTTGTAAACAGCGTTTGACTTACTTGCATTTTGTCAGTCTTTGCGTGTTCGCTTTGTAAACACTGGGTCTGTAGTTCCGCCTACGTTCAGCGTGACCTTCTGACATGATTCAATAGTACGTGAACGCGCATCCCAGAACCTGTGCTACATAAGCTTTCGTGCTAAAAAGTATACAAATTTTTATTTTCCGAAAAAAATGACAGATCGTTTCGTTAGATAAGACCCTTCTTCCTCGGCTGGGATCGTTTAGAGTCCTTTGAAGCTGCATTTAAACTACATTTTGGAAGTTCAAAATCGGGGGCACAATTGAAGTCCATTATATGAAGAAAAATCCTGAAATGTTTTTTCTCAAAAACCATAATTTCTTTACGACTGAAGACAGACAGACATGATAATCTTGGATGACAAGGGGGTGAGTACATTATTTGTAAATTGTTGTTCTGGAAGCGGAGTTCTCCTTAAAGGGGTTAAAGAAGTACACTTTTGGTGTTTTGACTAAATTACCAAATCACGTAAGGTACCTGATTATGATTTATGTCATTTATTATTTAATTTAAAGTTAATATTTTTAACAGGGGCTAAATTACAACATCATTATTGCAAATGTTTATGTACAAATATATTTAAATACAAGTTTCAAAAGAAATGAAATTTTATTATGTTTTAGTTTATATGTTAATGTATATTTATGGTTACCATAAATGCTTGTCAGTACATTCAGCAGGACATTTTACCATAATTTACCATATTTTAAAAACAATAGAAGTAATTATGAAATTACATATAAAGATGTACTTAAGTCCTAGATGTATAAATGAAAAAAGCATTCAAGTGCAACTAATATAAATTTAAACCATAATATATTGTCATTTATTTGTAAAATAGTTGTAAAAATTAAGTGTCCAGAAACATTTAATAAGGTTTGCGCTTACGTATTTTCAGTAATTCTTATATTCTGTAATTCCTGTGTTAAGGATTCTTTTTAAATGTATCTGTGCTTCTTTTTCACAAGGCTTAGCCTGTACAGTCTTTGAGGGCCACAGTGTTTCTCGACCCGAATCATTCTGCCATTTGCCATCACGCAAATCCATGTAACTTTGAGTTATCAGGGAAGTGATTAACTTTGTAAATCTTATAAGAACATTGGAGGCGTTGCATCCCATATTGCCCTCTCACATTCAGCGTGCATATCCTTCCAAACTCACTTCTATCAGGCTACGCTAATCAGTGCATCTGTCAGTCAGTCTGCTGGGGCAAGCGAACAGTATTAACAAGCCTTGGATGGGGTATTACCGCAGCAATAAGAGCAGCTTCAAAGCTAATGCGCTAAGTCATACCAACGCTAGCAGAGCCGGGCTTAACGTATGCAAAGCACAGGAATCCTAGTCAAGTTTACAGGCTTTGGAAGAATGGGTCTTAATCAAGTCTGAAGGGAATTTAAAGAGAGGGAAGGAGATGAAGACAAAGATCTAGCGAGAGAGACCAACTGTTTATGTATGTGTGCGCACGTAGCCTCGTGTAAGCATAATAGTGCATTGTCTTTCTGCTGTACAGATGGTAGAGGAATGAGGTGATGAGAGATTTATGAAGTGTTCTGTCACTTGGGCCTTCACTGCATTGCTGGACTTCATAGCTTCTCATTATAACTATATATAACAGACAGATGTATACAGTAAAAATAGCCTCCACAAATACACTTAGGAGTATTAAAGTTTTTGTCTCGCTTCTCGGTTTACCCCATGCGTTTCTGGGTATTAAAAGGCAGATCTTAAAGTTTAATGTTGGATCAGTAATAGTAAGCCATTTTTTAACACAAGTCCATGACATTCAATTAAAAAAATGTTAAAAATCCCTTGAGTAAGACTATGAATCACTTTAGGGTAGCAAGATTTTTCCTGAGGTGGTTAAGAGGCATGTCTCCCAATTTATCCCAGGGCTCCTGTAGACATGAGGAAAAAGTTTTACATACAATATTAAAGTATATAAAGTATATAATTGTCTCATTTGATTATCTGTCACCCGCCTGAGTACTTTATAAGGGATAGTTCACCCAAAAATGAAAATTCTTTAATTGATTACTCACCTTCATATCGTTCCAAACCCGTCAGATCTTCGTTCATTTTCGCAACACAATTTAAGATATTTTTGATGATATCCGAGAGCTTTCTGACCCTGCATAGACAGCATTGCTATTGAAATATTCCAGGCCCAGAAAGGTAGTAAGAACATCGTTAAAACAGTCCATGTGACATCAGTGGTACAACCGTAATGTTATGAAGCTACGAGAATACTATTTGTGTGCAAAGAAAACAAAAATAACTTTATTCAACAATTTCTTCTCTTCCATGTCAGTCGGCGTACGTTCACAAGAATACCATGCTTCAAATTACGGTTAAACCACCGATGTCATGGACTATTTTATGCTACCTGATCTCATGGTGAAAACATACCTGTAGGAACTTTTTCGCAAGATGCAAAATACATACCAAAAAGTACATATGACTGCAGTTTCCAACAGAAATTAACACTAGAGGCAGTATAACACCAAGCACTTAATCGTTTTAGTACGCATTTATGATTGCAGCTCCATATGTTTCTTTTTCCAGACATAACAAGCTTGCTCGATAGCTCAGCCAGCACGGAATTGGAGTTGTGGAGTGTGGAATCCTTGGGTACGAATTCTGTGAAAAACATGACTCATGAGATTGAAAAACAAGCTAAAACAGCATGCTTGCGATTGTGTTTTACATCACATTCGCTTTGCTCATACTATGAGGTAGGTTTAGGTATTGTGCAGATGGTACGTTATTTTAAAACTAGGGCTGTCAATTTAACACGTTAATTAATTAGTTATGAAAAATAACATGATTAAAATATTTTAACGCAGTTAATGCTAGCACGCATCTTAAATTTCATACAGTTGACTGTTGACAAATATGATGCAGGGCAACAGCTCCATAAATGCAGTTATGCCCTAAAATTTAAGATATTTTTGCAAAAATTGCCCTGCATGTGTTTTGTCACATATCTATATATAACACATATATCACGATATCACACGGGCAGCAAGCGCAACATGAGCCACACAAGCGTTGATTTTGTCCCAATCTATCACAAGCTTAAATGTGATTTTATACAACAGTTTAGTAAATAAGAAGTTGATAGTGTGTTATATTTTAAACATTAAATTCTGTGTTTTTGCTCAATTTTGCAGAGAACATATTACCTTTGAAGCCAGAATTGTTGCGCATCTCCGACCAACACAGTGGTGTTTAGTTTCTGATTGAATCCGTGTTTTGAACAAATTGTGTGAATCAATGATTCAACGGCCCATTTATAAAGAAAACCATTTACTTAATTCCTGAACGAATCTGCCGTTTGAACGAATCGAATCGAATGAGTGAATGACTCATAAGGACATTTACCGCCACCTGCTGGCAGATTTAGATTCCTATTTAGATATAATAATATTAATAAAAGCAATAAAGGGATAGTTCACCCCATAAAAAATCAATTCTGTCATCATTTACTCACCCTCATGTCATTTCAAACCTTTCTTTCGTGGAACATAAAAAAAAAAGTATTTTGAAGATTGTTGGCAACAAAGCTGTTTTGGTTGGTAATGACTTTCATTATATGAACAAAAATACCGAGATGTTTCTCAAATTATCATCTTCTATGTTTACATTAGGCCAAAATATTTATGTGTAATAAATTTTATGTTGATTCAAATAAAATATTTTTTTTAAAGCTACAGTTTGTAATTTCTACTTGATACTTTCTTATTTAACACAAAAATAGCTTTTAATAATCTTGTGTGGGTATTTTCACAGTCAAATTTATTTTAATTAAATGTATTAAGTAGATTAATTGACACGTCGTGTCATTAATTAGATTAGAAATTTGAATCGACTGACAGCCCTGTTTAAAACATAACAGAGCATTCGAGTTACAGCACCGCTCGACGGACATTTCAAGTCAGAACTGCAGTCATATGTACGTTCATCTGTTCCTGAGAAACACAACTGAACACTTTTTTTAGTGCCGTTCAGTGGACATTTTTACATCGTAAATGTTACGAAACGTATTTCGAATCTTGCAAAAAAGTTCCCACAGATACATTTTTGCCATGAGACCAGGTTGATTTTATCAATGTCCTTGCTACCTTTCTGGGCCTTGAACATGGTAATTATGTTGCTGTCTGTGCAAGGTTATAATTTTTTCTTCAAAAATATCTTACTTTTTGTTCAGAAGATTAACAAGGTCTTACAGGTTTGGAACAGCATGAGGGTGAGTAATTAATGACAGAATTTTTATTTTTGAGCGAACTATCCCTTTAAGTCTCATCTGTGAAATTAATAATCAAGAATCAAGCTTTACAAACAACAGCATTAAAATGTGCTACGCTTTTCCCTGTTTAAGTATACGATAATGCATTTACAGTAGGTGTCTATGCGTTGCAGCGGGAGGAATGATAAAATACCCACTATGAAAGTACAGCCACAAGGCTTAAATATGATATGTGTGAACATGCAGCTAGTGTGATAACCTTGTCTGTGCAAACCCAATTTTTCCAAAGTCTGACATGTAAATCCAGTAAACCCTGGTACTTTAGCATGATATGCATAAGGATATCAGAAAGCGCGGTTATTAGAAGAGCAAAGAGATGATTCTGACTTTTGCAATGCATATATTTTTGTACAGCAGAAGGAATGTTTTTAACAAAAACAAGCTGCACATATTTGTTTTAAATCATCTTTTCCACATAGGCTTTCATAAATGTATGTGCATTAATGGAATGTATTGTCTATGGAAAATTGACAGCATGCCACAGATGGTATTGACAGAGCTTAACTTGTTCTGAATGTGGAACATTCTTTCAAAAAGCATTTTACAGGATTGTAACAATAGTTTCAGTAGGCTTTGCAGTTTTACTAATTTCCAGTTTTCTGCTGGGTAATTTAGAAACTTTAAAGTGCTGCAGAATGTCCCGAAAAGACATAAAATATTCAAATGACCAAAACTGAGACATGCCCGATATTTTCCGAAAACATTTTTGCAGCGCCTTACAAAATGTTTTTTTAGAAAGCATTTAATAAAATTGCTTCTAAAAGCAGGAATTGCAGTGTGTCAAAACATTGAGAGATTTTTATTTTTTAAACATCAAAACATTCTTTATGTACTGGGTCAGGTGGTGTAACACTATAACAGCATCACTCGCTTCACAATTGTCCATCAGGGACTATTTGAGATCAAAGCTTCTCTCTGGACACCAATTTACTGGGCCATAATTACTCTGTTCACAGCACTAACAGTTCACATCATTTGAGTGTGTGTGTGTGTATGTGTGTGTGTGTGTCTGTGGAAAGAGCTTTTTAATATTTTCCATCAGCCCACATACCCGTAAGGCTGACCTTGGGAATGATTTTTTTTTTTTTTTCATAATGTTATTAATGATAATTTACCACTAATTATATGATATTTTAAAAAACACAAATTACAGTGGGACACCTGCTTTAATAATGGACCATTCACAAAGCAGGAAAACACAAGGTCAAAAGAAGCAAATGATATTCAGAGAGCTGAGGAAAGAGGTTAAATGTATTTCAGAGCTCAGAAATGATAATATGGGTCTTACTGAGATTTGAATTAATAGCTTAATTAACACGAAAAAAGTATATAATCGTCTCATTTGACAATCTGTGTCACCCACTCAAGTACTTTGTAAGGTCCTACTGAACAGAGCAGCTAGAGAATATGCTCTAAATTATATATAATTAGTTATGTGTTGATTGGCAGTATGGGTTGACTTGACGATATGGATTTTTCAATCAGTTTCCAAAAAAAAAACACATATGGGATATATAATATTCTCTACCTATTCTCACCAAGGAGCATTTATTTAATCAAATATATAGTGAAAACTGTAAGATTGTAAAAGATTGTTATTTCTTGAGTACCAAAACATATTAGCATATTTCAGTATAATCATGTGACACTGAAGACTGGAGACTGGCAGCTTTGCCATTATAGGAATAAATTACATTTTAAAGTGTATTAAAAATAGATTATGCATTGAGAAAGCTGGTATAAGCTTGCTAACCTTAAAATATATCACAATATTTCACCCCATCACTTATTAGCACACATACTGTAGCTGTGTTAGTCCCATTGCGAAACGAATGGTTCTCATTTCAAAGTATACAAATAATGAGGCGTATAAAATGTCAGCTTCTGCATAAATGTTCAGATTATATCCAAGCATCCACTGGTCAGCATTACAGGTAAACAAAGATGCAGGGCTGGAGGGACTGACATCCATCTCTGGTTTAACTCTGTGGAGATACAAGAGGCAGGGTTGTGTATGTGCATGTGTGCTCATCTGTATGCGCTGTTGCCAGGGCTGATGCGGAGGTTAAGAGTGGATGAGTGATTTCTCTGAGAGAGCAGATTGTGCTGTAGTGCAGTACTGGCATTTTCCTACTTTAAAGTAGCACAACCTAGTTGACCACACTTGATAGAGAGAGGGAGACTGAGAGATGCACATCAATTTAACAAGAGCGGCATTTTTTTTCAAGGCAAGAGAACTCTATGAGGTCAGGTCCTCTCTTTTTTTTATGGCTACCTCTCTTTTTTTTCTCTCTCTAGAATCACCGTGACATCCATTTTCTCTGCTCGTACTGAAGTGGTGTGGTGCAGCCTGTGACAGAGTGAGACTGTTTATACAAATGTAACCGAGTGAATAACAACCCACTTTGACACAATGATTAACGTTCAGGTGATTTATAATGTCGTGAAAGCAGGTGCATGAGAAACTGAGTGGGAAAGAGAGGTTTTGAGGGGTTGGTAGAGTCTTTCTGAAAGACTTTCTGAACTGTGAGGGTTTTGGAGCAGAACAGGTGACCATGTGCAGCAGAGGAAAGAGAGGCCAGTGGAAAATAAATCCAGAGGTGTACGTGTTGAAGTTAAGAAAAATTCTGAATTCAAGAAAGTTTACATACACCATGCAGAATCATACAAAATGCATGTTATTCTTTATTTAGTACTGACCTGATTAAGATTAAGAGAAAATAGTAGTTGAAATTATAAAAAAAGACCCTGTTCAAAAGTTTGCATACACTTGATTCGTAACACTGTGCTGTTACCTGAATGATCCACAGCTGTGTTGTTTTGTTTAGTGATAGTTGTTCATGAGTCCTGAACAGTTAAGCTGCCTCTGTTCTTCAGAAAAGTCCTTCAGGTCCCACAAATTGTTTTGTTTTTCAGAATTTTTATGTATTTGAACCCTTTCCAACAATCACTGTATGATTTTGAGATCCATCTTTTCATAGTGAGGACAACTGAGGGACTCATATGCAACTATTACAGAAGGTTCAAACGCTCACTGATGCTTCAGAAGGAAACACGATGCATTAAGAGCCAGGGGTGTAAACTTTTGAACAGAAAGAGGATGTGTAGAGTACAACGGGGCTAAAGGCACCCCCTAAGAAAAAGAGTGCTTTTCAAAAAAATATGATTGCAGAACAATACATACATTTCTATTGAACATTTATGAAGCAACATATTTTGTGTGAAAATAAATCAAACAAGATGTTTATTTTGTAAAAAATCTATGTATAAATGTCTATAAATGTATAGGTGGCAAGGGGTAAAAGGCACACAGTCTTTTTTTACAATGTTTAAGTTAATACTTGTTAAAAACAATCACTTTAGCAAAGTCTGTACTATTTTCTGCTTTATTTGATAAATAAAATAATTATTTTTTGTTCAATAAATATACTGTCATTCAAATATGTTAATATAAAACTTATATTTTGCAATACAGAAACAAAATCATCTCAAAATGTAAAGATTCTGAAAGCATCGAAGGAGATACTTTATTTATTACCCATAATACTTTAATATAGATTTACAGTAGTAACAACAAATGGTATTTTATTATATGTGATTAATTTCATGTTTTTAAATATGATGGTTTCATTCTAAACATGGTGATTATTTCTAAGATGGACACCCAACATAATGATATTTACCATCTGAATCTAACAATCTCATGTCAACAAATGGAAAAGTCAACCTTCTATTAATTATCATGTTAATATTGTGCCTTTTAGCCCCAACAGCAGGGGTGCTTTTTACCCCAAATACCATACTTTTACATATTCTTTAGTTATTTAAAAACTGCTGTTTTAATTATCTTAAATCTGAAAATCATTAAGAAGACATTTGTCTCAAGATTTAATAATTTAAGTGATTCTCATTTTTAAAAACGTCAAATATTAGATCAAGTAAGCACAGAATCGCCTTTGCTCTGCTGCCCGCGATCGCGTCAAGGATCAACCAATATCGCACGTGTATGTTGAAAAGTGAATGCGTTTTTCTGCCATCTAGTGGTTTAGAGGAACATAATATCAAATGTGCCTTTTACCCCTGGGCGCCTTTAGCTCCGTCGCACCCTAGCTTTTTCCTGTTTTGCCTAAATATCATATTTTTTTCATTTTGTACTTCCCTTCATTAAGCTACAGAAGATACTTACATGTTCCCCAGAAGATAAGTTAAATTTACCCTGATCTTTAAATTCCAAAAGTTTTCACCCCCAATCGTTTTTTCCTTCTGAAGCATCAATGAGCAATTAACTGATTTCTTTTTATAAACATTTTAATATTTTTTTTTATAATAATAAAGTTACAATTATGTAATTATATTTGTAGCCCAAATTGTTTTAGGAAATATAAACATTTAAATGGTGGCTGTCATAAAAACTTGACGGATTTATTTATTTAGCAAACTCTCCTCTCTAGAGTTCATTTTTATATCTGCGTAGCGAGTTTGTGGTCACCGAATTTGTTTTTCTGAGGTAAATGTGATGTTACGTGACATATTGTTTACAAGCTGTTATATTGACCGCCATCTTTCCGCGGTTGAAACACAATGAGCAATTACATGAGACAGGATACAGATTTCGGTAAGTTGTAGGCAACTCTTTCTTTTAACTCTGGATGTTTATACATGTTTATTTTGTTCTGTAACTACTAAAACCGAGAAGATGAACAGTTGCTTCACTTGAACTGAGGCACTACAGCGATCTGTCACTCTAAACGGCTTTTACCGTTTGAATACTGTCATAAAATAGACAGAATTTGCATTCTGAGAATTTGTTTCATACCAAAAGTAATAAAGCATAAAGCTTATTGCAATTTATTGGATGTGATGCGCACTACAGTTCCGTTCGTTAAAAACAGATTAGACTAATCGATTCTTGGGATTTAAGAATCAAGAATCAAAGAAGTGCTTTGAGAGAGTACCATGGTATGATCAGATCGCTGGGGTTTGCTGCAACGCCAGCAGCCAGACAGTGATTGTGTTTTTGTGTGTTCATTTTCCAGGGCATGGACCATGAAATTTTGGTTAGAGCGAAATGAAAATAAAACAGTACATTTGTTGTGTAAATGTTCACTAATGGATGTGTGTAGCATAACAATATCAGGCATGTGTTTAACCTTGTTCACTCAGAATGAAAACAGAAAGAGGGATAGAAAAAGAGAGAGAGCAAGGCAGAGAGATGCAGGCTTGTGTTAATAGGATTGACTTGGCACATGAAAGAGACAGTTGTTGGCCCTGTCTCTGAGCATTAACTCCACTTTACACACTCAAACACACACACGTACTGGAAACACACACATCACTGTGTCTAAAATGACAACTCTGCCTCACTCGCTCTCATTCGCTTTCGCTCTAATGAAGGAGCTGCTGAAGGAATTATATGCAGGTGTAAAATGTGAATGAAAGGAATAGAATAACACAGCACAATTGATTCATGTAAATCCACCGCTGGAGATATCGGCTAACAAGAATGTCTTTTTATTGAAGAAAGTGGGGATGTGGAGAGGAAAGCTTGCTTTTCCTGCCTTTGAGTGGCTGATAGAAAAAGAGGGAGAGAGAAAGAAAAAGGATAAAATTTAACATTTCTGATGTTTGTCTTCTTTAGCATGAACCGCAAGGAAAAGTTCAGCCAGTGTGTGTTTGTCATACATTATTATCAGAGCCAAAAGATGTGATGCTGGTAACTTAACTTCTTTTTTTTTTAATAGTGCAACAGTCATCGAGCTGCTTTAAAACAGTATGACTTTTCAGTAACAAGCTACATTTTCAAACAAGTAGCAGTTTAGTGTGACAAAATGCAACATTGAGACTTTTTTTATGTCTCAATGTACTGCGAATGCAGCTCTACAGCCCGACAAACAAAGGCAATAATCAGACACTTTCTCTCTTAGACCTTCATCTCTCTCATATCATTTAGCGGATCACCACATTAAACATAAATGAACCAGCTGAAACAATAAGATTCACTGACACACTGAGAGTCATTCTTTTATTCCTTTTAGAAATAGTAATTTTTTCAGGGAAATTCTATAAAATTTTAAAGATTCTATCAAGAAGAAAATGTCTTAATCTCCTAATTAAACTAAATAGAGATTACTAAGTGTATATCTGGAGAATTAAAAAGGCTGCTGCTCTCCCTGTTATCATGTTATGGCCTTCTGTCATCAGTATTAACAGTATGACTTTTCTTTAAATAGTACAAAAATTACTGTTCTTTTCTCAATTTATGTGGGGAGGTGAAAATGTTATGCTTGGCTAAACTTGTCAAGCATGAAAAAGTAAGAAATTATAAATGTTAATGAGAGTAAAACTTCTTATACTTTCTCCACTTTCTCTTCCTTACTGATGGCTACCTATTATAATTCATGGACAAAGATAAATTATTGTACTGTATTTTTACATATTTTTTGTTTGTTTGTTGTTATATAAGATATACTTAAAATAAACTTTGTATGACTGACTACATTAAACATTAAAAGTATTAAAATTCTAGTAAAATATTTAGCCCTAAAATACTCAAACAATTAAAATATCGTCTTATTCTGTGCTTGTAGTCTTTTATCTTCATGGTAGTTTGTCTTATTTATTTATATGTCTTTTTGTAGCAATGTTGTAAAATACTGATTAAAATAATAATAATAATTTAACAAATCATTCATTAAGATGACTTATTCTATATTTATTTTGTTAACTATTTAGCAATAAAATACCAGTTTAAAAAAAAAAAACATTTAAATTAACTTATTCTGTACCTGTAGTGTATTTTAACAGTTTTTTGTTTTTACATAATAAATACTTATGTATTTATTATACATAAATTTTGTATGACTGTCTACATTAAACATGAAAAAATATTCAATTTCCCCTTTAAAATATTTGTTTAAAAATACCCCATAACATTAAATAATATTTGTAAAAAATATTAATAATATTAATAATTAATAGTATAATTATATTATGTGTTTTACTTAATGCTTGTTTGTCAGCTTCATTAGAATAAATATATTTTAGCTTGCAAAACAATTAATACCAGATTTTTGATGAAATGACACAGCATTTTATGTATCTTTGTAGTAAAATATGGCCCAAAAATACTCAAACAATTAAAACATCATCTTATTTTATTCTTGTAGTGTTTTATCTAGTGTTTATCTTCTTTATTCGAATAAATATATTTACGCTCACAAAACACTTAGTAGCAGATTTTTGTATGAAATAAGAGTTTTATGTCTTTTGTGGCAAAACCATAAAATACTCATTTAAAAAAAAGAAATTATGTAAAATTCTGTAGCTTTTTAGTTTAGTAGCTAGTTTGGTAACAAACTATTTAGCAATAAAATACCAGTTAACCCTTAAATGCATACCTTGGCTCTTTAGTGACCCGGGACGTCATTTACTACCCTCTCCCTCCTCAATTTTTTAAAGTTCGACACCAGACTTCTTAGTATTCTTCAGTCTATTAATTATGAACAATTAAACAAAAAAAAAAAAATTAAATATAAAAGAATGTGTTTTCTGATTATTTTTTTGTATAAAGTGTATAGGTCGCTAGAGACCCAAGGTGTGTAATATTTTTTTGTGCGCAAAAATATGTAAATATCTGATGACTAAATACATGCAATTCGCTTTTAGTCCTCGAGATGGCACTGTTTGATCGACTATAATGGCGTAATGTATTACTCGTAATTGTCACAAACATAAAACAAAAAATATCATCAGCAAAATTTGAATTGGTTTGAATGGCTTTACTGCAGAGCAGTTACTGTATGCAATAAAATATAAATGTCACTGTCATTTGAGGGTGGATGTGGTGAATAAGCTGCCAGCGATCAAAATAATGATTTTAAAGTCACTGAAAACCATAATTTTGAGAATATGATTAAGATCGCGAATATGAGCCAGATGCTGAATGTACTGTGGAAGTGCGCTCTGATGATAACGGCGATGGTAAAATCATCTGCTCAATTTGAACTCTTCTACGTTTCAAAGGGTAACTAAATATTCTTTATTTTGTTCTTCTTAATTGTTCTTAAAATATCAAGAGAGTTTTTTGCTTTTGCAGCAGTTAGAGATCCATCCATACTGGATATGTAGGTCCGGGTCGCTAAAGACCCGAATATGTAAAAGTGATTGGCGAAACAGTCAAGGGTTAAGGGTTAAAAAAAATTGAAATAATTTAAAGAGGTCATCGTTTGCCCATTTTCCACAAGTTTATATGATTCTATAGAGTCTTAATTAAGTCTATAACATACTTTGGTTAAAATTTTTCAGTGGTAGTGTAAACAACACCCTTTTTACCTACTCAAAAACACCTGCTCTGCTCAGGTGTGAGCTCTGCTCACTCGCCCCTCTCTTCTGTGGGGTGATGAGCCGTCCTGTTTACTTTAGTCCCAGTTAGCTGCAAAACTTGCTAACTAGCATATTATTAGAAATGGCGACTTGCAAAAATTTATTCAAACCCTTATGCTCACTTCTTCTGATTTGTGTGAACATAGTTGAATTTAGGCAGATCAGGGATCTGCATATTCCTTTCAAAAAAGAAAGTAATGTTAATCCTCTGCATCTTCAACGGCTCAGATGTACGGAGTAAATGGCGAAATGTCATAATAATGGCGCTATACTCATTATTACATCCAAAAACACAACACTTCAATCACTTAGGAGACATTCTTGTCTACTCCTTCTCCAGGACACTGCAAAAATCAAGAATGATTTTCTAGACAAGCGTAATTATTGTCTTGTTTTCAGAAAAAAACAAGTCAAAATTAAGTGAGTTTTTGCATGAAACAAGCAAAATAATCTGCTAATGGGGTAAG
>JAHKKF010490593.1:0-19376 GCA_019740295.1 Labeo calbasu | reverse complement strand
GGAATGCGCCTCCCGATCTACATATATCCGTCTATGTTCACGCGAATCATTCATGATCCAGCTTCACTTACAGCAGAAGTGTGTATAAGCGTTTTTTTTTTATGAATCTTTGCGATCGCCTTTCCTTATAACGTAGTTAGAAAGATTAGCGGCTAAATGCAGCTAAAGAAAACAAGATCATCTTTCCACAGAGAGAAGAGAGGGGCGGGGTGAGCAGAGCTCATTTGCATTTAAAGGAACAACCCCTTAGAATGAGATGATTTTTGCAGAGCTGATTTTGGCAAGGTAAAAAAGGGTGTTGTTTTACAAAATCATTGAGAATTTTTAATCAAAGTATATTAGAGACTTCATTAAGACCCTTAAGAATCATATCAACTTGTGGAAAATGGGCATCCGATGATCCCTTTAAGTTCAGTGGCTGTATGGAAACATCTTTGTACTGATTCAAGAATGATAAATGATTTTTATGATTTGGTTCTTTATAGTGAATTAAATCCATGCAGCGCATCCAGTGTAGTCTGAATCATGGACAAATGACTACTATGATTTTTAAATACACACAAGCAAGTACACACAATACACATATAGCTCAATTCCTGAAATATATTCCTGACTTATACGAGTCAGTTCTTTATAGTGAATCAAATACACGCACGCAACCAGTGTAGCACGACTCTTGAAATGACTGACTCTTATGTGCCAATTCTTTTAAAGAATAGTTCAAAGACATGTTTTTAGGACACCATTTAAGACGTTTTATTACAGGCTCTTTAGTTATAGCTTAGCGTATGTTATTTCTAGACTAATAGTAAAACTAACCACTCTTAATATATGTGGTAAAAGTGCAAAAAGCAAGAGTTTTTCTGTTCTGTCCTTATCTCATGCAGTTAGTTAGAATTAATAAAATTTAATTTGAGTCATATTTCCTCTCGACAGCACATTTATATTCAAGAGATACGATTTGCTGTTCCAGTCATAATGGACTTTGATTGTATTCTGCTGCTTGGAGTCACAAACACAAACCGAAGCGAACGGGGGCAGCTCGTCTAGTTTCATTCAGAATATTAAATCTTTCTGAACACAATACTAAAAGCAGCGTCTGCTCAGACCTTGTTTTTTTTGTAACGTGACATACAAAGTGGCTGTTTTAGCAGAAGGAAATGGCCTAAGCCCTCTCTTTTCAGATAAGAGAGGTAATTACAGTGGTTTGGACAAGGCCGGCGCTGTCGGGCGAATTCAGAGCACAAAACGGGCAGATTAGAATACGCACAAAGCGCCACTGGGATTTCAGATTACAGGTGGTCTCGCACAAAACCACGTTATTTCAAGATGCATTGTTTCGTGTAGTATTCTGACAGGATTTGAAAGAGCCTACTTGCATCCCATTCTTCCTTTCTCTTCACTTTTGAGTCTCAAAAACCTTGTTTTGTTTCTTTTCAAGCTAGGTAGCTGCTTCGTCCCTTCTTAAAATCAGCTTTCTGGAGGCTGCAATATTTATTAGCTTTTTAAAACACTAATACGACGTTTAAATTACATCCAGAGCTCATTATTCTGACACATGGTGCATCAAAAGGATATATCTAAAGCAGTTTCTTCAATGATAGCATGAGTACATTAAGCTCCAATTAAAACAGGAAGGCAAAATCCTGTGCTGTTCGCTATGACATCATTTGGAGTCGAGTGGCTCTCTACATCAGAAATCAACAAAACAGGCTTGAATTTACAGCCCATTTTAAAACAATTAAACTGGATTTATGGGGCCTTCAAATTGCTTGCAGCTTTTTAAAGATGTTTTAGCAGCGCCATAAAAAGCACTCTCGCAAATAACAAAAAATAACTTGGGCAGGGAAATGCGGTATTAAACTTTTTATTGGCTTGTTACGGTAGTTTCCTCGCACCCTTTTGTTGTTTCATATTAAAAGAATGGTTTGCTCTCATGTCGTTCCAAAGCTGTTTGACTTTATTTCTTCCGTGGAATATTCTGGCTGCTCGCTTGCGTCTAATAAAAGTGAATAAATCACAATAAAAGTGCACTATATTCCATCCGATAGCTTTCAGTGAGGAAAACTTAAAATTTGATTCATTATTTACTCTTTTTATTCTTTTCAGTGAGAGCTTTTAAATGAATCCTTAAATTCAGTTCATAAAGCTCATCTGAATGATTAATTTGCAAATGATTCATTTATGAACTTACTGAGTCAAAGATCCAGTTTCAGCCGTTGACAGCTCACCAGGAGGGGAAGATTCGCATTGAATAATAACTAAATATATATAATATATAACAAATGGATCGTACAAACATTTATTGGTGCTTTTATGATGCTTTTTAATCTCTTTAGAGCTTGAAAGTCTCACAGATTTACCTTTTGTGTTTTACAGAAGATTGTAAGTCAGAGAGATCTGAAGCAACATGAGGGTGAGTAAATGAGACACATGAGACACAAGTTGATCTGGGTTGTAAATACTTCAAAACTGTTTGTCTGAATGGAAACTTAGTTTAAAAAACTCCATTCATTTCTCATGGCATTTTTCATTAGCGCAGACAGTGTACCGAAATGACTTTTCAAACCAACTTTGATTAGAAATTTATTTTAAAGACAATTTGGAGAAGGCTCCATCCATTCATGATAAATCAGAAGAAAGCAGGCAGCTCGCTCGTGAAGTGCAAAGTAAAATAATGACTCTCTTTCTACGATAGATGAATTTATCATTGTCAAAGCACATTCGTTTTGTCATGCTTTGACCTCAGTACATGTTGTTGACAGTCTGAAATGATGATTCGGATGAGAAACAGCAGACATTGACCCTATCTGTCACTGTACATTTATGCCATGCATGGTTGCATGCTTGTACTGCAGTTTTACAAGGCCGTATGACGCACTGGAAGAGGAAATAATGATTCTGTTTTTTTGGGACTCAAGTCTAACGTTGTTTGTCAGGGAAAATACCACCATCTGTGACACAAATTGCACTAACCTTTTCCCGAATCTATTCTCATACATTCATGATTCACAGTTTGCAAAATCTATGAATATCATGTTATATATCAGAAAATATCTGCAGCCAAAGTTTTCAACCAACTTTTGTACTGAAACCCTGAACCAGGTTGTCACATTATCTTGGTTAAGTAAACATTCTTTACACTATTAAAAATAGAAGGAAAAAATTCTGTTTTATATTTTTACATTAACAATATAATCAGTATTCTCTTTATTAAAGCAAAGTATGAATCTCATTAATCATATTTCAGAATAGTAACTCAGGGCAGTAACAATTTCAACAGTATATTTTATTATATATAATCACAACCTATCATAACCAGTCATATCGTGATGGCAACACATTCTCACTCCCAACTTGTTTGGTCAGGACCCCTTGGCGTCACTTTTGGATATGCAGGGTTCTCCATTGCTTTTACTTGTTTGCATTATGCGTCACATTTAATGGTTTGCATGCATTTGCAGCAATATAAATCATTTTATATAAATTTATACTTTCATAGATATTTTGGAGTTCCTAACCCCCACCCTAAACCTGCCCATTTCTAAACAACATAAAACATGCAACAGGCAAATAAAAGTACAGTGACAGGTATTTATTGCAAAAAACTGACCATAAAAAACTGTATAAATGTATTACATACAAGTCGCATTGCATTCCAAGTCCTCCGATATCTTTATGTGAAGAGTAAAAGTAATTTTTTGATAGTAAAGGTTTTGATCGCTGAAGATGATCTGCACATATCACAATCAAAAAGATATTCCCGAACTTGTTTAGCATGATGCAATCGATCACGAGACACACAAAAGCCAATAGCATTTTACAACCAAAGCTGACGCAACGCTTCTTCCGGCGGCAGTTTTTAAATTTGAATTAGAATGTCGTGGAAAAGTTCATTTATTTCAGTAATTCAACTCAAATTGTGAAACTCATGTATTAAATAAATGCAGTGCACACAGACTGAAGTAGTTTAAGTCTTTGGTTCTTTTAATTGTGATGATTTTGGCTCACATTTAACAAAAACCCAACAAATTAGAATATGGTGACATGCCAATCAGCTAATCAACTCAAAACACCTGCAAAGGTTTCCTGAGCCTTCAAAATGGTCTCTCAGTTTGGTTCACTAGGCTACACAATCATGGGGAAGACTGCTGATCTGACAGTTGTCCAGAAGACAATCATTGACACCCTTCACAAGGAGGGTAAGCCACAAACATGCATTGCCAAAGAAGCTGGCTGTTCACAGAGTGCTGTATCCAAGCATGTTAACAGAAAGTTGAGTGGAAGGAAAAAGTGTGGAAAAAAAAATATGCACAATCAACCGAGAGAACCGCAGCCTTGAGATGCTTGTCAAGCAAAATCAATTCAAGAATTTGGGTGAACTTCACCAGGAATGGACTGAGGCTGGGGTCAAGGCATCAAGAGCCACCACACAGACGTGTCAAGGAATTTGGCTACAGTTGTCGTATTCCTCTTGTTAAGCCACTCCTGAACCACAGACAACGTCAGAAGTGTCTTACCTGGGCTAAGGAGAAGAAGAAATAGACTGTTGCTCAGTGGTCCAAAGCTCTCTTTTCAAATGAGAGCAAGTTTTGTATTTCATTTAGAAACCAAGGTCCTAGAGTCTGGAGGAAGGGTGGAGAAGCTCATAGCCCAAGTTGCTCAGATAGTGTGGTATAAAGCACGCCACCACTAAACTCTGGAGCAGTGGAAACCTGTTCTCAAACAAATCATGCTTCTCTGTTTAGCATTCTGGGTTTGGCAGATGCCAAGAAGACATTACCTGTGATACTAAGACAATTTGGACAATACTATGCTTCTTACATAGGAACAGTTTCTATTCAAGCATGACTGTGCCCCAATGCACAAGGCAAGGTCCATAAAGACATGGTTGGATGAGTTTGGTGTGGAAGAACTTGATTGGCCCACACAGAACCCTGACCTCAACCCCATCCAACATCTTTGGGATGAACTGGAACGGAGTTTGCGAGCCAGGCCTTCTCGTCCAACATCAGGGCCTGACCTCACACATGCTCTTATTGGATGAATGGGCAAAAACTCCCACAGAAATGCTCTGAAATCTTGTGGAAATCCTTCCCAGAAGAGTGGAAGCCGTTAGAGCTGCAAAGATGGGACCAGCTCCTTTGTAATTTCAGTGTATTTAGAATGTAGTGCTGTCAATCGATTTAAAAAATGAATTAATGACACATTATTTCTGAAACTAATTGTGATTAATCCCACCTATTATTTTAAATATACTTTTATATTGCAATAATTTCACATTCAGTCTTCAAATTAATGTAGAAACAACATAAAGACAGTATTTTTTTAATATTTGTTATATATTTTTTATGACTGAACGTGAGTATTACTGATATCAATATTACTGATGTCTCTAGGAAATTGCTCTTTTTAACTTAAAATTTAATAACTGACTGTTTTAAATGAAATATTGACATTGTTTTTTCTTTATTTGTGTAATGATTTAAAAAATCTGCAGAAAGGCTAAGAGTTAACTTGTAGAACTATACAAATAGTTTTGAGTCAATGGGGAAAACATTAAATAAGGCTTTCTGTGCTTTTGCAATTAACATTTAGACAATATTAGACAAAAGTTTATAAATTAACACATTATTTTACTGAACTTTGCAATTCTTATTCGTAATACAATAAGCTGTGATTCCTGACAAAAGGAAATGCTGTTGTTTGCTCTGAGATGCTTAGGAACAAGTTGTTTCATTGTTTCCCTTCGGAAAGACTTTGAAAGGTCAAGGAGAATAAGTCAATATAATTACAGTACGAGACGAGACTCTTCTGTTTGTTTTATTTAACTGAAATCTTGTTTCCATGTTCAGAAAGCTGCTCCAGCAATCTGTGTTCAAATGTGTTCCAGTTGTCCGAACTATATCTGCGGCGTTTCCCAGACGGAGGCTTTATCAAAGGAGTAGAGGCAGGCTTTAAATTTCAAGCCAGAAAGAACAAAACACCTTGTAAATCAGCTACAATGAAAGTCTAAAACCATCACCTATACGAAATGCCAACTGAGGTAAGAGAAAACGCAGACCTCATGGTCGTTCTTCATAGCTACGCCTACTAATTACCAAGGGAAGGTTCGAGGATGGAGGGTGTTTCAGGGGAAATGGGCATATGGACTTTCTTTGCATCACTTGCCTCTCAGTCAATTAGAATGCTACTAAGAGAAAAAGTCCCCAGCACAGTACATTAGCCGCCAGTGATTTGAACATTTATCACTTTAGGACAAGAGGCCACTGTGCTTGCCTGCATAATGGTCTTTACCACTTCGGGGGCCAAGCACAATGCTCTGTGTGGACAGTAAAATCAATAAAAAAGCCAATAAAAGCATACATAGATACCTCTCTTGCAGTGACATTGTATAATATCTTTGAAGATAATGTGAGCTGGTTGAATCTAGGAATGCACCAAAACGAAAATTCTGGGCCTAAACCAAAAATTCTAGATGCATTTGACTGAATACCAAAACTGAAAACAATTATTTATTATTTTACGAAATTTTGGTGCACGTCTAGTTAAATCTGTTTAGATCAGGAGTGCCAAAACTCGGTCCCGGAGGGCCGGTGTCCTGCAGAGTTTAGCTTCAACTACACCTGCTGGGAAGTTTCTAGTATGCTTATTTAGAGCTTGATTAGCTAGCTCAGGTGTGTCTAATTGGGGTTGGAGCTAAACTCTGCAGGACACCGGCCCTCCAGGACTGAGTTTGGGCACCCCTGGTTTAGATGAATGTCTTGCCTTACATAGGGCGATGGAAGCATGTTTCTGCTGTTCAGGGATGTGTTTCCCAAAAGCATCGTTAGCCAACTATGGTCACAAGTTCCGTCGTTACCACCATAGTTCAATGATTGGGTGTTTCCCGAAACCATAGTTCAAACGAACATTTGCAAACAGCGTCACAAACTTACATGGTTGGAAGAACAGCTTTCGACCTGTGGTTAGCAGCATAGTTCCTTGTTATTAAGAAATATGGGTTCAATAAATTATGCTCTTGGGCACAAAAAGCAAGTTAACATGCACTACAATGCATTTTAATCTATGTATTTTTAAGCTTCCTCTGTAGCCGCCGTTTTTGAATAATGCGCATGCGCATAAATGCCTAAGGGAACCCTGGTGTATGACGTAAGAGGGAACCCGTGATGAATTAAACATCAAATAAAGCAAAATGACAGGGAACAAAAAAATTGTTAATTAGTCATCAGGTGCCATGTTCAATATAGCTGCATTTTAGATATCTAATCAGTTAAATAGCATAAGTTATTACTCGGTGATGTCATTAACGACGGGTCTACATTGTTGAACTAATGTGGTTCAAACAACGGAGGTGCGAACGTGTTTGGGAAACAGTCGTGACTAGCTAGTTCATTTCCGCAACAGTGCATCGTACTATGGAGGTTAATCAGCGAGTTACGTCATTGTACGGGAAACACACCCCAGAGCAAAACTTAAATATCTCTCTTATTTATGATTTTATTTTTTAGTTTAATATCCAGCTACTGCAACTATTTCTTGCAGTTGCAATTTTTACAACTTACATTTGCGACTGTTTCTCCTAATTGCGACTTTTTATCTCACATTTACGACTTTCTCAGAAATTCATGCTTTTTTTATCTTACATTTACGACCATTTCTTACAATTGTGACGTATTTCAGGTTTGTGATTATTTCTCGTAATTGGCGCTTTATATATCACATTTGCAACTATTTTTCACATTTACCCAATCGGCCTGATGGGGGTGCTACAGTGAACAAAAGTAAAAACAACAAAAGTGAAATCACTCCTAAACCGTCAGCCACAGGCTCAAGTGTCTTTTGTCGTTGGAATTCTTGGCTCACTGCGGACAAAATATACACCTCAGATTTGATTGTGAGCTTGGCAAAATTTTATTATTATAAAAAAAACTATTTTTAAACCTACTTTTGCGTACTAGACCTAGGTTTTTCTCCCAATTAGAATCAAACCTGTGCAGAAAGATACTTTCGAGAGTGAATATCAATAATTATCAAAAACAAATTTAACTTTCGACTCACCGTTGCAAATTGGCGCCAGAACGTTTGAAAGGGGCAGGGCCACTTGTAGTAACAGAACAGAATGAGATATCTTTGCCAAACTCAGAGCACTTATGTTAGAGCTCAATCTGAGGTGACAGGAAAAATCGTGGAGCTTGGCCACTTGTCTACAAGGACATTTACATATCTCAAAAAACTTGGCTTCCATTGGCCAACAAATTCTGAGCACCTGTTAGACAAGGGTAATGGAGGCCAAAGGATGTAATCAGCCACTGGGGGTGATAACGCATTTTTCAAGGGCACAAACGATTGTAAGTTGTGTGGCTTTTCGCACATACGCACAATATTCATATGACACGATAGAACTCCTCTTTACGGACAACTTTGCCTCTAGAACTACCGCTGTCAATCAAATTGTTTGTTAAATGAGTGAGAACTTTGGCGAACTAGTCCTAGATTTTCCTGGAAAAAAACACTACAGTACAATTATCTGGACTCTCTAGGCCAATAATTATTATAAAATGTTGAAATTTACCCTTTGGGAAGCTATAACAGGGTTAAGAAAGGGGGCCTGTTTGAATTCACCCAAAATCCTATAAAGCCTAAAGGGAAACTTAAAACTTCACGAAACCTGCTGAGCACATGTGACAGGTGATTCTAAACAAGCGTGCAAAATAACAGTCATAAACGTCAAAGACCATTTCTATGGTAAATTACCCAAAAATGCTTTTTTATATCATAGATTTAGGGGGTTATAGGCTTGCTAAATAATGTCTTTTTTCATATGTGCTTAAATGCCTTAAAACACTTACTTCTGCATCTATTTCTCACATTTGCAACTTTTTTACAAGCAGCTTTTACACTATATCTCACAGTTGCAACTATATTTTACAGAGCCCTTAAAGGGAGATGATTTTGGTTAAAACAAAACAAACAAAAAAACAAAAGAGTGAGAAAAAATTATATTTCAGTACTTTTGTGTTTAGTCACAAAACCTTGCGTTTCCCCAAGAAAGTTTGTGTTCGCTTGCAAAGCTTTTGCGTTTCCCTGAGAAACTTTGCATTTGCCCACAAAGCTTTTGTAATAGAAATAATATGAGGTGGAGGGAAAACTATATTTTTAAAGCTTTTGAGAGCAAACGCAAAAAGTTTCTCAAGGAAAATTTGCAGCTTCTGTTGCAATTGTGTCTT
The DNA here is from genome assembly GCA_019740295.1 of Labeo calbasu. Taxonomy (NCBI): domain Eukaryota; kingdom Metazoa; phylum Chordata; class Actinopteri; order Cypriniformes; family Cyprinidae; genus Labeo; species Labeo calbasu. Next base: position 10,146 of record JAHKKF010490593.1, on the reverse strand, counting down.
TATTTTTCATATTTAATGTGACTTATCACACAATTGTGACCCTGGACCACAAAGGCAGTCTTAAGTAGCACAGGTATATTTGTAGCAATAGCCAATAGATTGATTTTTCTTTCATGACAAAAAATCATGAGGGTATTAATTAAAGTTAATGTTCAATGAAGATAAAAACGTATAAGATACAAAATGAAGATACAAAACGTATTTTTTTTATTAATAAAATGCATTGCTAAGTACTTCATTTGGACAACTTTAAAGGTGATTTTCTCAATATTCTGATTTATTGGCACCCATTCCAGATTTTCAAATAGTTGTATCTAACAAATCACACATCATTGGAAAGCTTGTTTATTCAGCTTTCAGATGATGTATAAATCTCAATTTGAAAAAAAATGACCCTTATGACTGGTTTTGTGGTCCAGGGTCATAACTGTGAATATTTCTCTCAATAGCAACTTTTTTTTTTTGTACAACTATCCACTTTTTTCCTGAGTAACCGATGTGCGCCGCCATGATGGATTCTAACTTCTCTTTGGGTGTCTTCTGTCTCGCCGTCTGGTCTCCATAGAAATCCATGTTAAAACGGGGTTAAAAGATCGACTTAATTAATTAAACTGAAACGTTTACAATATGACTAAAGAAATATAAAAATCTGCGCAGGCTGTGCTGTTGTTGGCTGCCACAGCGACAGTAATAATCCGAATTCCTATAAAGTAGTTGTTTTGCGCACCAGCAAACTGTCCGTGTTCGGCACTGTATGCCTTGCATAAATGATGATGACATGAGAAAACGAACATGATGACAGAAGAAAACGAACATGGCTTGCAGCGCTTAAGTTAAAATACAGTGTGTGAAATAATAAAGTAATGTGTGCTCTTATCATTTTGTGGACAAAATCCCGCGAATTTCAGTCTAGGATATGTGCACTTATCTGTTTTCAGTGGGGCAAACCTCGCGACGCTTCATGGCATCTTCCCACTTATTACACGATGACAGGTGAGTTACTACAAAAAAGACGGTCATTGCGACACTGTAAAGTGATAAAACTATGACGCCACGTGCTTTTCAAAACCATTGTCATAGGTTTAACGTTATATTATCTGCTCGGAAAATATGTTAATTTGACTAGAAACACCAGAGACCGGAAGCATCGTTCCAGCGTTCTGGAAAAAGGCGGAGAGTTCTATATCTTATCGTTTACAATTATAATTGTGTCTTTACCCTTAGTTTCACTTTTTTTCTGAGAGGCTTAGTGCTTGCCCCATAAATGCTTTTAAAACTGCAAACTGTAAGGTTCTCTTACTTAAAACATAAAAATAAGCAACAAAATATAGCATCACAAACCTTTTCAGCACTTTTCAGGCAGCTGTCAGTCAAAGACTTCTCCTGGGTCTGCATCATTTGGGATCAACAAGCACCACAGCCTTATGATGTGTTATTCATAATACTGAGAACTGACTAAAACATGTTGACTTGAAAAACGCAGAGTGGCTTTTAGCTCTGCAGGTCCACTCCTGCCCTGGTCTCCAGCTGTCTTAAAGACTGCTGACGCAGCATGCGATTAACATACACATGAGAGGTGTTTCGCACCTGAACTTTTAAACAGCGTTTCAGTGTGCCACATGTGCCCAAACCTAATTTTCTATCAGTGTCGGAGCTTTTGAATTCAGTGTGATGTCTAGGGATAAACAGAAACGTCATACGACGTATGCCGATGTACTCAGTGACCTCGTCGAATATCAGGACTGTCATGGAACTTTTTCAGCACTTAAAAGAGAGCTTCCTGGCAACCTCAACCATTTCCTTAAGTAGTAAAAGCTGTCTCGGAGACATTAAATTGCCATCTGGCTTAATCACCGATAGGTTTGACTAAAGTCAGTGTAACCAAAATGACATCTGGACGCAAAGCAGTTTCATACTACGATAGTTACTTAAAGGGATAGTTCACCCAAAAATGTATGTCTGCTGTTATTTTTGTCTGTGGAACACAAAAAGAGATATTTTGAAGACTTACATTTTTGTGCAAACTACTGAATCCCTTTAAGACGACTAGCGTATTTAAATAGTCTTGCCAGCAATCAGTCAAACCGCAAACAAAGTCTATGATTTATCTGGTTGAGCTGAAACGTCTTTCACTTCTTCCTCTATATTTAACTGACTTATATACTTCTGAACTTCATGTCAATGGGCTCCGTGGGTGAAAAAGTGGACAAAACAGAAACTTCCTGAAATAAAAAAGTCAGTCCTCTTGCCATTCCCCATCCGTCTACCCTCTCTAAATGTTCTTTTCTCATCTCTCTCTACAGTTGCGCAGCCTGTGCCAAAGATGTACTGAAGCATTAACAAGCTCAAATGCTGCTGGTGTGTTTCTCTCACACAAGCCCCAAGCTTACTGGGGCAATACAGCCAAACAAACCTTCTGCCATATTTCACAGCCCCTTGAGTTGTCACAGCCCCAGGCTGATCAATAGGTCGGGTGACAAGATCACACACAGGTTTGTGAATGTGCGAGGTGCCAAACTAACAACTCAGCCTGGAAGGTGTCCTCTGTAGACATTTATGGGTAAGTTTGGCCTTTGTATTGTTAGAAAGTGACTGCTTTGGTTTGCCCTTTTGGTGAAGCATGCTGGTTTGTCCTTGGTGTCTGAATCTAAAGATGGTTTGCCAACAAACCAAATGAATCTTATGTTCTCAGAAGTTCAGTGATGGAAAAATTAAAAATCCAAAAACAATGATCCAAGGCACACTAATTATTTAAAACCCCATACAACCAGCTGTTTCATCATAGAACATTTTTAAAAATGAACTATATGAAATATCCTGGTGAATGAAGGCTTTTTAATAAACCTACTGATTTAAGGATATTGCACGTTGATGCAAGGAGTGTGTATTTTAAGTTAACTCTTTCCTCTTTCCTAGATTTAAATAACCACATTTCTAAGCTAACTGAATAGCAATGGGAAATAATTGTTATTACCATGGCATATTTCCAGTGGGTATTAGTGCAGTCAGTCAGGATGCGTTAATGACATCTGCTGGTGTGCTTCTCTAACTTCCCTCTGATCAGACAGATATGCAGAGTATGCAGATGTTCGAAAGTTATTCTTGTACATCAGTGATTCTTAACCAGGGGGTTGGGGCCCGCTAGGGGCTTCAACAAATGTTCAAGGGGGCCACAAAATGATTTAAAATGAGAAAAAGCTGCCTTGGCCTTGGTTTAAAAATAATATGCTAAGACCAAATTGGTGCAAACTTAAATTATGTTTATAAAAAGCATATTTACAGCTAATGAATAAAAAATAGAAGTAAATAAAGGTACACTCCATGCCATAGAAGAACCTTTTTTGTCTAAATGGTTCCATAAAGAACCTTTAACATCTGGCGAAAGATGGTTTGTCAGAGTATAAAAAAGTAAGAAAGAGATGGTTTTTTAAAGAACCTTTGACTGAATGGTTCTTTGTGGAACCAAAAATGGTTCTTCTATGGCATCGCTGTGAAGAACCTTTATTTTTAAGAGTGTAATTGTGACTTTATATCTCATGATTGAGATTGTTTGTCTCGCAAACATCAAATATAATTTCTGATATTTTTTTACCAGTGAGTGCAAGACAGTGCAGGTTCATTTATGTAAGTGAGGATTGCAAAATACAGTTAACTGTGACATATTATACCCCAAAATTCTTCTTACAGTGGACTACCACTAAATTTATTTAAAAAATTGATAACATTTTGGGGATCAAAGATTAGATTTGACACTTTGACCTGACCATGTTTTGTTACATACCTTTCTATCAAAGTTATTTCATATAGTTATTTGATCAGAATTTGTTCTGACACAGTTTAACTCTTGAGTCTTCTTTTCTAAACTATAGCGAATAAACTGGGATAATTTTTCAAAATTGTAAAGGTGTCTGAATAAATTTTGGTTTGACTGTAATTCATTTGTAATTATCAAGATGAATTTGTTCTGACACAGTTTAACTCTTGAGTTCTTGTCATATTTTATTACGATTTTCTAAACAATAGCGAATAAACTGTGATAAAAAATGTTTAAATTGTCTGAATAAATTTTGGTTTGACTGTAGACTTACAATTTTAGAAAAAAAGTCAGAAGAGTGGGAAAAAGTCTGACTTTTGACTTTATATCTTACAGTTCTGACTTTTTTCTCATACTAATAGTCCACAAAATACATTAAAGGGGTTATCAGATGCCCAAGATGATATGATTCTTTAGGGTCTTAATGAAAAGTCTATAATGTACTTTGGTTAAAAATTCTCAGTGGTTGTGTAAAAAACACTCTTTTACCTTGTCAAAATGAGCTCTGCAAAAATCATCCCATTCTGAGGTATTGTTCCTTTAAATGCAAATGAGTTCTGCTCGCCCCGCCCCTCTCTTCTCTCTGTGGAGTGACCAGCTGCTCTGAGAGATTGTTTACTTTAGCCATACATTAAAAAAAAAACCTTATACTCACTTCTGCGCATTTCCTTCACAAACAAATGTAATCCACATGTGGTTACGTTTATAATAATGTGTTTATAATAGTGTGTTTACATAATATATGTGTGTGTGCTGTGTATGTTTATATGTATATATAAATACACACACGTACATGTAAATGTTTAAGAAATATTTACACATATATATGTATTCATATTTATATATGATTTATATTATATATATAAATATAAATATATATTACATATATTTTTTAAATACATACATGTATGTATATTTAGGGAAATATTTAAGCACACACATATATTATGTAAACAAACTTTTATTTCTGATGCAATTAATCATGATTAATCGATCATGAGAAAGTGGTCTGATTAACTAAGAAATAAATATATTAATGTTCATAATTGCAAAGAACATCAAAGAAGTCAAAGAATTCTCTGTCTAGGAATTTTCAGAGTGGGTTTCTCTCACGTTTGTGAAATGGAAAACCCAAAATATGTTATTATTATTATAAAATTTTAATGTATTATCTTAATTACGAACACACTGGTTTGTAGTGTAAACAGTTTTACAGTTTACTACACGTTGTTATTCTTGTCCTTATTTTATTAGTGGCTAACAAACCAGGAGTCTCGCCCATAGGCTTGCTTCAAATCAAAAATAAAAAAATTACTGCTGTCAAATCGATTAATTGCGATTAATCACATCCAAAATAAAAGTTTGTGTTTACATCATAAATGTGTGTGTGCAGTTATAAATTTATAGTTGTTTATATAAATTATATATGATTGATATTATATATAAATATATATTACATATATTTCTTAAATGCATCCATGTGCATATATATTTAAGATATATTAAAGGTAAATATTTAAGCACACACACATATTATGTAAACACGAACTTATATTTTGGATGCGATTAATCGCGATTAATCGATCTGACAGCACTAAAGTAATACTACAATATTCAATATTATGACACTAAAATATTGCCACGATTTTACAAGATTTCTTAGGTCATTACTCTTCATAACTCAAACATTAACTGAGAAATACACATTAATGTTCATAATTGCAAAATGAGTTTAATAACTTTTGGAAGTCTACGAATAAGTGTTTCTTTCGTCTATGATCGTTCAGAGCGGGTTTCTCTCACTTTTGTGAAATGGTAAACCCGAAATGGAACTCGAACAGTGCTTAAATACAGAACGCTTTGAGCAGGGAGAGGAAATCACTCCCTTCCACTAATATATGCTGTTCCAGTCCGGGTTTCAGTCTGTGTTTTGTTTGAAAAAATAATTTACCCCATACTACTTTTATAGAACTGTTGTAAATTAAGTTTATATTGTAGTACTCAAGATCAGCACGGTTGCAATTGCAGATATTCAGTACATCAACACAGTGAGATACTGCTTGATTATTATGTAATCTGAGGGGGAAAATCTTCTTTTAAAAGACTGTTGGGCCAGGAATAAAAAATGCAGTTAATTCCTCATATTAAAAACATGAGCCCTGAAATCATTCCCTTGCATAAACAAGCATAACAGACGGAGGAGTTTCCAAAATCATCCTCCATGTCTCCTTAGTGCGCAGCCCCCTGTGATTCTTTTCTCCTGCTGCTGCAGCTCACGGCTGTTCAAACATTCGCGATCTCTCTTTCTCCTCAGAGCGTCTCACCAAGAATGTCAGCCGTCTATGTCTAGGTTTTGTTTAAAGTCTGAATCTATTCTCTTTAAGTCCGAGCTCGGTTATCAGGGAGACCAAATAGGTATTTCTCAGTGTGAATATCCTTTGAGTAAAGTCAACATCTGAGTCTTCTGTCTCCGCGCTCGCCTTCAATCAATCTCGCGCTTCGCGGGCACGGGACTATCAACGGTCCGCAATCTCCACATCTCCTCAGAGGGAATGGATACGGCGTCTGCGCTCTCTTTTAATCGTGAATGGACCCCAAAATAGACAAGTTTGGTCGATTTATGCTTCTGCTTGTTTTGACCGTCTTTTCCAGTTCTTTGACTGCGTTTTCTTGCTGGTACTAGACTGCAAACTTGTGTTTGGACAGGCAAAGAAGGGGAAATGTTGGACAGAGACGGAATGTTTGTGCTGTTAGTTTTCTTCAATGTGCTTTTCATCCACACGGATGCGTTCAGAAGAGATACCGCAGAGAGACAGTCGAGATCCGAAGGGGGTTTCTGCCGGATCTTGCGGACGCAGACGCGGGGCGCTCGGAGAGACGGACAGAACGAGTTTCGCCTCAGAGTTGAAGGAGACCCAGAAACTTACCAACCCGGGAGCACTTACAGAGGTTAGAGGTCACAAAATGTTGCTGTTCGGCCAATTTAAGAGGCTTTTAATGCACGCCTGGGTAAAAACAACATGTGTGGAGTTTGTAAACATTGGTGCGTAAAGCGTCATCTTTAGTGCATCTTCTACAGGTAAACCAGGCTGGCTGAGACTAAAAAGCATTTTATATGTTGAATATAAGTACATATTGGAAAGAGTTTCAAAAAACGTATATTTTGTAGCACTAAAATCTAGTATGTTTACCAAAGAGGATATTTAAATAATAGAAACCTGGAGTTTGGTAACACATTTTGTGTAAACGCTTCTAGCTTTGTCTTTTTTTGGTTGGGTGCCTCCAGTTTAGATATAGTATTCACATAATTATTTGCTTAAAGTAGGTTAAGCATACAATTTATAACTTAAATTAGCGTCAAGTATTAAAAGTGCTGTAGCTACAACATTAGTAGAAATGTAATATTGGATATGGGCATGAATTTATGATAATTACATTCATGTCTTCAAATCTCACTACCTTTTTATTTAAATCACTTTCATTCAAAATATTTGTTCTTTTTTAGAACAAAAACATTGAATAATGTATAGAAATATATGAAGAGTTTAGATGCAAAAGCCTCTAAATCCATCTGATGTATTTCTTTAAAATGAGCATTTCTTTCTGGCTACTTTGTATAGGTTTCTATGTAAGTACTAGCACTTCTGATTGGGCTGAGGCTGGAATTTAGCGAGTTTGAAGCAAAAGTATTTGGATGTATACTGTGTGTCGAGAGCACACACTCAGTATCATTATCTCATTTTTGAACGAGATGGCTTTTAGCTGGTTTTGCATCTGAACTCTTCATATTAAACTCCAAGCGAACAACTCTAACAAGTGTTGCAAATGTATTCTGTGCTCATTAGTCCCTTTTTTACTATAAAAGTGTGTTTCAACCTACATGTCTGGGCAGTCCTTCTATTTCTAGTTCTTTTTTTAATGCAGATTTTAATATTAGCATACATCGAAAAGGTTTTTTTTCCAGTAATGTCATAGAAGCACCATTTTTGGTTCCCCAAAGAACCCTTTAGTGAACAGTTTTTAAAAAAAACCATTTGAACCATTTGTTTAAAAAAAACCTTTTTTGACTTTGAAAGGTTCCATGGATGTTCAAGGTTCTTGGGAATCATTGATGCCATTAAAGAACCTTTATTTTTAAGTGTATGCCAAATGAAACCTGCTGATTTGGAAGAAACCAGTTTAGCAATTTAACTTCCATTATAATTGGGTTCTCAGTCATAATGATATGAAATTACACTTTCACAATGTGTTTTTGTCTTTTTAAATCCTTTGTTTTCCCACAGCTTTTACTGTCACCACCGTTAAACTGTTAGAAACCACTGTTACTAACCAGTCCTATCTACACAAAAGTGTGAATCTGTTCGAAAACACTCGAACAACTGTTATTTTTCAGTATAACCTGGGTTATATTTGAATGTCTACACCATAATTTACCTGTCAAGGTAATTTTAATATTAAAACGCTCCCTAACCTTATATTCACTGCAATTTGGATTCATGTAAGTGGCCTTCATTAAGCAGCAGATGCCTTTTTATGAGGGTGTTATGCCCGGCGTGTTTGTACATGCATATGTATTCACTGCTCCATGTGAAAAGCACTTTCACAACCCACACGCTTACACGCAAAACGTACGTGCCAAATGCGAGAGCAGTTTGCGACTTGCCCTGGCACACTGTTGAGATCTGACCTACTGTTAAGCTCATTTCTGGTACCTCTGACCTATATTTTGTTCTCTCTCTCTTTCTCTCTCTCCCTCTCTATTCAGTGAGTTTGTATGCCTCCAGCCCATCTTACTTTCGTGGCTTTACCCTCATTGCTCTGAAGGAAGGAAGGGAGGGCGTCACTCCTGACGATTACGCCGGCACTTTTAAGGTGAGGGATTGCAGTGACCCCATATAACTGCCTTGAACTGTGGCAGTCAAAGATGACAGTCTAATTGCAGTCTCTGCAATATGATTTGCAGTTTATGTCGGGTTGCGTCCTCACGTCTGTATTTAGACGTGGTACGTTTTAGGAAGAAAAATGATTATTAACCCTTTAATGCATGAATTTAAAAATACACACACACACACATTTGACTTATTTATGTGATCATTCCCAAACTTTTTTTTTTCCACCCAAAAATTATGCATTTTGAGATACTTTTCCAAGGGTAGTTGGTGCATCAACACTTTTATTGGTGGTCTTTGATTTCATGTTGTAGTAAATAAAAAAATACACTAACATATAATGAGAAAAGTCATGGAATTATAGGTAAAGGTCAAACGAAATCGAACCTGATTAGATAAAAACAGCTGTAGGGGACGTCATGCATCAGAGGGTTAAGTGTTTTAAGGATTTGAGATTCATGGTTTACCAGCGAGCAGAGCTGTGTGAAGTAGTCTCAGACATGCTGCTCCTCATTGGTAACGCACTGACCGTCTCAGAGCCGTGTCCTTTCTGAAAGACAGGACCCCTATCATTTAGTGCTCTCCACATCAAGCCGCAGTGCTTCCCAGACTGAAGCAGGAAGGCTGTTAGCGCGGCATCTCTCCCCCCAGATCTCATTAGCTGTGGTTGCCGCTCAGCACTCCTTACCGCTGTGTTTTTCAGCGCTCAGATTGCCTGGCGGATGTTAGCAGACGTCCTCTGTTGAGGTCTTTAACTGGGGATTCTCGTCTTGACAGACTAAATTGAATGAACGAAAAACACAATAAAGGCAGCTGCGAAAGGACAAGAGACCAAATGACAAAAAGCTGCGGTTTTGTCCTAAACATTTCAGGAGCAATGAAGAAAAACGATGCTTGAGACGTTGAAGATGAAAACAGTTTTTAAAATGTGGTTTAAAACTCAAGAGTTTTTACATTTGTTCACATTTATTCATTTGGCAGATGCTTTTATCCAAAGCGATTTACAGTTGAGGAAAACAACAAGTGATTCATCATAAAATGGCAATAAACACAAGAAGTGCCCGTTATACAAGTTTTCAGTCATTGTTCAAAACAATACAAGCTAGGACAGGAAGATATTAAGGGAAAATGAGAGTTAGAGGGAGTTAGATGCTCATGGAAGAGATGTGGTTTATTTTTTAGAAATGTAATCTTTGTGTTTTTTTTAGTTTTATACATTTTTAAAATAGTTTTGACTCTAAAAAGTGGCTTTCAGACACCGTTCTTGATTTTTTTTTTTTCGCAAGTGAATCATGCATCAAGGGTTACACCACTTGATCTTGACTTGCATTTGAATAATTTGAAATATGACTTTACACAGCCTACAACGGTCTTTTCTGTAAAATAATTTTGTAGTTTTCTTGTCTCCCTGACTTTCATTTGGCAGACAAATATATATATATA
>JAHKKF010490589.1:0-26858 GCA_019740295.1 Labeo calbasu | reverse complement strand
TGAATCAACTTAAAATTTTAAGGCAGCTGGGTTACTTACCCATCTGTTAAGTTTAGCAAACACAAATATCTAAGTTGTTACTTAGTACAACTTAACATATCAAGTTAACTAAACTTATTTTAGTTGACTGAATTTAAAATTTTAAGGCAGCAGGGTAACACATAATTTTAAGCTGACTCAACAAATTGTGTTTTTTATTTTTTACAGTGTGGAAGTCAAACACTTTTCAAATTTATTTGGAAGATTAAACGGTAGCATTACTGTATGCTAGAGAAGTGTTCAAATGAATACAGTTTTGTGTTGAAATACCAGATATAATTATTCTAGCTGTTTGTCTTTAATTTATAATGTGACTTAGGCAGCACCTATATTTTATAGTTTCACTGGAAACAATTTAAAATAAGGTTAATTTTCAATAACTAACATTAACAAAAATAATGAATACTGTTACAAATGTATTGTTTATTGTTAGTTCAAGTTAGTTAATACATTCACTAATGTTAACAAATGATACCTTCTAAGTGTTACTGTTTAAATATCATTAGCTTTTTTTTTTTTATATATAAGAAAATGTATCATTGGTGGAATGGGCTGTAAAGCAAGGGGCACCAGGTAAAATCTTGCCTAGGGCAGCAAATTGGCCAGGACCGGCCCTGATCTAGGTAACTGAACAAACCATAACGCAAGTGCAAACCCTCTAGCTAGCATTGTTGTGCTCTAAACACTAAGTTTGATTAGAAATGACACAAAATAATATATAAATCTAAATATAAAGTGATATTTACACTTCCATTTAAAAGTCTGGGATCAGCAGGATTTCTTCCCTTGAAAATTAAATACTTTCATTCAGCAAGGATGCGCTAAATAGATCCAAAATTACAGTAAAGATATTTATAATGTTACAAAAGGTATTCTATTTCAAATAAATGCTGCTTTTTAAAACTTTTTGTTCACCAAAGAATCTTAAATCTAGGCATATTTTAAATTGTAGTAACATTTTATAATATAATATAATATTACTGTTTTTACTGTATTTTGAGCAAATAAATGCAGCCTTAGAAGGCATACATCACAACTCATATTTTATGTCAAGTTCTTAACACTATTAACACTGTTGTAACCCACAAGTACAATAAAACAATCTATTTATAAAAATTTAATTAGGGTTAAAAATGGTGGATGTGGTGAAAAAATGACACCACAACTGAGGAAAGCTGGTATCGTAAGTTTATTTTTACTTCACCCTTGACTTTGAACAGTAGAAATAAAAAAGTTGAAATCAATTTTGAGAAAAGAAAAAAAAACCTTTAAGACAAAAGTGATCTAATTTGAAAAAAACACCTATGGAAGTTTTTTGGTCGTATACTTTGTATACTTGGTTCATATAACTCCATTGTATAGACACGTCGCCCTGCCCCCTGTTCAAACTGGGCAAATCTATCCCCCTCTCTTTTTCTATCTGAAGAGGGGGATGAGTGTTTTTTGTGGAGGCGGTGAGGGCTGCTCAGCACAAAGCGTTCTGGCAGCACTTCAAACTACAGCCGCCGTTTGGCAAGGCCTCAGTGAAATTCCTTTCCCAATAGAAAAAAAAAGAGGTGGAGGCAGAAAATGGAGACGTTCATAAAACTTCCAGAGCGCAAGTTTAAATGCTGATGCATTACAGCTCATTTAAGTGTTTGTTCATTCAGCGTTTGTATGGATATAGATTCGAGCAAACAAAAAAAAAATAGGCAAAGAGCGTTAAAATGATGTACACTCCCCTGTATAAAATAGTAACTCTATAAGGACATGCAACTTCAACAAATCAATTAAAAACCACATCAAACATGAGATTAATGCATCATATCAGAACTGCTGCCTGTTTGAGTTATTAAATCAAACTGACTTGAATCAGCCAAGCGCAAGACATCCGTTAAGATAAACACGCTCTCTGATCCAAGGCTCATATGGATCCGATTTAGAAAAAAGGGGGTAGCTAAAGCACCCACATGCGTGCACAAGTGCAGATTTCATCGCCTGCCCTCGTCCCCACACATTCAGATAAGAGAACGGAAATCATCTCCACCCCTCCAAGGCTGATTTACCGATAATGAATCTTCAACTTTGATTTCACACACACATGAAGATGTTAAGTAGCCTCCAGAGAAGTGGAAATGAATGACAGGCAGCAGAGAAGGGAAACTCCGGCATATTTAAACACATTTAAGTTTATAGGCGTCTTATAACTTCTCATTGTGAATATAGATTGTAGTTAAAGGAGAAGTTCACTTCCAGAACAAAAACTCACCCTCTTGTCATCTAAGATGTTCATGTCTTTCTTCAGTTGTAAAGAAATAGTTTTTTAAGGCAAAAATTTCAGGATTTTTCTCCATATAGTGGACTTTAATGGTGCCCCTGAGTTTGAACTGCCAAAATTCAGTTTAAATGCAGCTTCTCAGCCCAGCTGAGAAAGAAGGGTCTTATCTAGCAAAACGATCTTTTTTTTTTTTTTTTTTTAAAGACAATTTATATACTTTTTAACCTCAAATGCTCGTTTTGTCTAGCACTGCGTGAACTCATTCCGAGTCAATACATTTATCTCCCATCTCATTTTCTCCTCCAACTTCAAAATCGTATTACATCGCTGCAGAAGTACCGAACCATGTTTAACATACAAGAAGGGTCAAAGACCCTTTACAAAAAATGGTTAAACAGCGATGTAGGATGATTTTGAAGTTGGAGGAGAAAATGAGATGGGAGTTTTTCGACATACCCTAATTGTCATGAACTGGAATACACAGAATTTATGCAGAGATAGACAAGACGAGCATTTGAGGTTAAAAAGTATATAAATTATAACATTTTTTAGAAATTAACCGATCGTTCCGCTAGATAAGACCCTTCTTCCTCATCTGGGATCGTTTAGAGCCCTTTGAAGCTGCATTTAAACTTTTGGAAGTTCAAACTCGCGGGCACCATAGATATGAAAAACATTCCTGAAATTTTTCCTCCAAAAAACAAAATTTCTGAAGAAAGAAAGACATGAACATCTTGGATAACAAAGGGGTGAGTATGTTATCTGTAAGTTTTTGTTCTGGAAGTGAACTTCTCCTTTAATAGACTGCTCCATAGATATAAAGAAATACATTATAGATATTTTATAGAAATATGCTGAAAATTTATTCACCTTTGGCCTCAGACCATCTTTATTGAAACAGATTTGGAGAAACTTAGCATTATCACTTGTTCACTAACGGATCCTTTGCAGTGAATAGGTGCCGTCAGAATGAGAGTTCAAAAAGATGATAAAAACATCATGATATGTCCAAGATGTTTTAATTTTAAACCATTGCTTCTGGCCAAAATATGAGTTCATAGTCTATAGCTCAGTCCAAAATTAAAATTTCCTGATAAATTACATCCATGTCATGTTCATGTCTTTCTTTCTTCTGTTGAAAAGAAATTCAAATCAAGGAAAACATTCTAAAATTTTTCTCCATATAGTGGACTTCAATGGGATCAATGTCCGAAATGCAGTTTCAATGCAGCTTCAAAGGGCTCTACACGATCCCAGCCAAGGAATAATGGTCTTCTCTAGTTAAACTATTGGTCATTTTCTAAAAGAAAATATGTAATTTATATACTTTAACCACAAACGCTCATCTCGCACTGGCTCTGCATCTACAGTTTCATACACTGCATAGTCATGTTGAAATGGTCACGCGTGACGTAGGCTGAAGTACCAACCCAGTATTTACAAAGCAAATGTGCACAAAAAAAAAAAAAAAACACACATTGGCTGGTAAAACGATGTTGGACGATTTAGAAGTTGGAGAAAATGAGATGGAGTTTTTCCACCCTACCCTACTTTTAAAGAAAAAGAGATCGTTTCACTAGATAAGACCCTTATTCCTCGGCTGGGATCGTGTGGAGCCCTTTGAAGCTGCATTGAAACCTGCACCTTCAACCTGCTGATCCCCATTGAAGTCCACTATATGGAGAAAAACCCTGGAATGTTTTCCTCAACCTTTATTTCTTTTCGACTCAAGAAATCTTTGACTAACCCCTTTAAGTTAATAAGGAAAGGGTGAAGTACCAAATAATGCAAACAATCGCTTGCTTTTATGTAATTCACAATATAAATACCTTTATATTTAGGTATCACACAACACAAGTGGAATAAAAGTCTTTTATTGAGTAGCCATGTCATTATCCATGTTCCCAAAAGAAGCCGCACAGGCTAACAAACAATGACGTTGCTTCAATAGAGACTACCTCCAGATAGCATAGAAAAGATTTCTGTCTCTGTGTATACCTCATAAACCCCATCTACCCCCCCACCCCACCCTTGCTGCATCCACACCCTTTTTGGAACAATAGTGACATTGAAAACCGCTTCTCCTTGCTCAACTTTAAGCATTTTGTAAGAATGCATATAATTTTTTTTGTACTCCCAACAACCACCATTTTAAATGATCATATAAAAAGCTACACATTGTTACACTTTCAGTCAGATTACATAGGAACTGAGATTAGTGTTGTACACTAGCACGTGATAAAGATCCAGAAACCAATGAGGCAAGTCCACTACAACTTAACACTATAGAAGACATTTAAAAAAAAAAAAAAAGAAAAAGAAAAGAAAAATATGGAATACAAATTAAACGGTAGAAACAAAAACAAACAAACAAAAAAAAAAGACCAGGTTTAACAAAAAAACCAAGCTAGGGTCAGTACCATGAAAAGGCTGATTTAAGGAAAAAAAAAAAAAAAAAAAAAAAAAGAGGTTAAAATAGTTCCATCTTAAAAGATCCTTTTCATGTGCACTCGTCAGCATCCGCATCACAATCCCTCTGTACTTGCATTTTTCCATCCAGGGCAAAAACAAAAAACAAAAAAAGGGGTCGTAGCAATAAAGGAGACTGATATCCACCATTTCCCCGTTAGATATCTCCCTTTCGTCTGCGACAAGTGTGTTGTGTGTCAGGCACTTTCTGAAACACTAGCCCACCCTCTGGCAAACCTTCCACGACTCTTCAAATCACAATGCAGATTCATTCAACATACAGCTGTGGAGACACAGAAGTACATTAATCTTTATTTTGAAACTTAAGCAGGATTCAGTGAGCACAAGTCAATTAAAACTCATCTTACCTTCAATACACGTACACCGTGAGTGTTTAGAGGTCCGTGTCAAACCAGGCCAGCTGATTGGAGTCTGTAGGGGGCAGGCCATCCATCAGGTCCTGAGCGTGGCCCAAGTCGGGGAGTCCCTCTACGGGGTACTCTGCTCCAGGATGGTGGCCTCCAATCTCATGCTCCAGCATGCTATCCATACCCAGACCATCCTGACCGTAGCCAGAGTGGAAAGAACGATAGCTGGGGTCTAAAAGGGATATGAAAAGTCATGAGTATTGTTTAAATAAATGTTTAAATACATAAAATGTAAAAAAAAAAAAAAAAAAAAAAAAAAAGTCTAAAAGTAAAAGGTAATTGCGATTCACAATTGACTTTTCTCAGAATTACGTGATACAAACTTGCAATTCTGAGTTATAAAGTCACAAATATGAAATAAATTGGCAAATTGGACTTTTCCTCAGAATTGAGAGTTTCTCTCTCGCAATTCGGGCTTAACACACAATTACGAGTTAATTCAGAATTCTGAAAGTTGCAATTCTAAGAAAATGACCAATATGGGGGGGAACTATGAGTTTTATCAGAGAATTCTGACTTTATAACTAGCAATTACAAGTTCATATAAATTCTAACTTAATTTCTCAGTACAATTCAGAATTTTTCCCTTGGGGTGGGGGGGTAGAAAAAAAAAAGTTTTATAACTAGCAATTACAAGTATATAATCACAATTCTCAATTCTAACTTAATATCTCAGTTCTGAGGAAAAAGTCAAAACTGTGAGAAAAAGCAATCTTTTTATTTTTTATTCAGTAGCAGAAATTTTATAAAAAAAATTTAATAAATGAATAATTCAAATAGAAAAGCAAAAGGTACAGAAAACACTTCATATAATTTAAATCTATTTAAAAAATTCAATTTTTAAATAAAACAAACATTTAAAATACATTTAAAAGAAAAAAAGTGACTAAACAGTTTAATAAAAATTAAGGCGTGTACGAAATTAATACAAAGGTTAATAAAATCAAGTTCATAAAAAAAAAAAAAAAAAAAAAAAAAAAAAAAAAAAGTCTTACCATCTGGTCTGTATCCAAGAGGCTCTCCCTGTGCACCAATATCAAGGCCTAGGTCTCCAGTCTAAGACAAACACACATTTTGTTTCATAAAAGTGGATTCATACAGCATTAATGGGAGCATCTGGGAGCAGACAAATGTTTGTACCTCGTTCCAGGCCATGGGCTCCGTTCTGAAAAGAGAGCTGGTAAGTTCCACAGAAAGCCGTTTCTTGTAGTCCTGAGGCTTATCCTCAGACATGCGGAACAGCACTGCTGCAGCGTATGTGGCTATATAGAGACAAGTACACAAGAGAGAGAGAGAGAGAGAGAGAGAGAGAGAGTCAAAATTTAATGGAAACCTTGAGTGTCCTAGACCCCTTCCACTATTTAGCTGCCAATACAATCCACCAAAGAAAGAAATTGTAAAGTCCTGCCCATTGATATTAAGGGAATTTGTGTTATAATGCTGTATGGTATCTATCAATAGCTGGCAGTCACTCACCCACTCCCTCGTTTCTGGAGTGCAGCAGCTCTGTAAGAGGAGCAGTGGCTCCTTCTGCCTCAATGGCCTCTGCCGCCTCCTTATCCTGAGCCAGCTCGCACAACACTCCTGCCGCTACCCGCTGGATGTTCTCAATCGGAGAATACAGCAGCTACAAAGCAAGAGACATACTTTAAGAAACTCAAAAATCAGAGGGTTTGAGATTGAACATGGCAGCCATCTTTAAATGTAGAGTATGCGAATGTAGGAAAGTCATACTTGTACGAATAAGGGGATGGTGTTGAGCCCCCTGATGACGATTCTGTTGTGTACGTCTCTGGC
This sequence comes from Labeo calbasu, assembly GCA_019740295.1. NCBI lineage: Eukaryota > Metazoa > Chordata > Actinopteri > Cypriniformes > Cyprinidae > Labeo > Labeo calbasu. The sequence goes on along the minus strand of JAHKKF010490589.1, from coordinate 19,868 downwards.
CAGGATGTGAAGTGCTCCAGTGCAGCCTTCCACAATCTCCTCCATGCGAACTCCCTCCTGAATATTACAATTAACATCAAACGTTTAGTTTTCCACAACTACAAATGCCTTCCCGCTACAAAATCCAAACGTAACTCACCACAAACTGTTGCTGTGTGCCACCCATTGAAGTGCGCCTTTGGGTGTCCTGGTGCGCCCTCACCAGCAATTGGACCAATCGGGGAATTGCACCCTGTTCGCGGAGCGGCGCATGATTGGCTGGGCATAGCGCCAGATTACGGATCAAACCGACTGTTGCCTAGAAGGATGCAGAAAGACTCATTAGAATGTGCAAGATAGTGTCCGCGCCGATATCCTTGTGGGCAGTGCACCGACACACGTTGCAGGTGCGCAACGAGCGTCCCGAGTTCGAATCCCAATTTGAGGACCTTTCCCAATCCCACCCCCTATCTCTCTCCCACTTCACCAATAAAACTGGTGACTATCTGGCAATGTACCTTAATTAACGGCCAGTGTGAGGGTGGGTGCAGCAGTTTGACCACTACAGGCAGGCCGTAGTGAAGACGCACTGCATTCTGGGCCATCTCAGCATCTTGGTGTCTGGATGTTAGATGGCGTAGCGCGCAAACAGCAGGTTCGGTGATGTCCTCTCTGTCGCCAGCTCTGAGAACAGTACGGACCAGGGCCTCAATTCCACCCACTTGGCAAACCATCATTTTGTTCTTGTAGTTGTTACACGTGAGGTTGGATAATATGCCGGCAGCGCATGTGACAACATTGATGTCATCTGAAGCAAGAAGCTGAACCAGAGTGCCAAGAAGTCCTTCCATCCCTTCCTGTAAGGAAAGAGTGTTAGATTAATAAAAGTTGTTTACATTTCCATGACACCAAACCAAATTGTTGATAGTTTGCATGAACTGACCTGCTTTGTGGCAGCATCTGACAAGTTTCTGAGGGTCCACAGGCAGTTTTGAACCAGGCGCTGGCTGGGATCTGTCAAGTGAAGGCCAAGAGCCTGCATGCCACCTAAAACCCACATAGAAGCACAAAATGAGACCCTGACGTAACATACACGAACAATGAACGCATACTTAATTGCTACGGCATACACATACCAGCCTCAACGATGGCAGGTTTGTTGCTGGAGCAGACAGACAACACTTTAAGCACACGACTTGTGGTCCAGAGCAGCTTCTCATATGTGTATGTTCTCATGATGTTGACCAGAGCCTGAGGTCCTCCACTGGCCAGGATGATCAACTGTGGTGACAAGAGTTAAGACAAATTAGCATGAGTACATCTAACATTTATCCTCCCATCAGCAAGATCAATGCAGTATGTACCTTGCTCTCCTGGTTGCCGTATGCCAGGATCTGTAAGCAGTCTGTGGTGATGGCAAGGAATTTAACATTGGTTTTGTTGAGCAGAGCCACCATCTTCTGAAGTCCTCCAGCAAGACGCACAGCCATTTTAGCACCTTCCTGATGGAGCAGGAGGTTGTGAAGAGTGGTGATGGCATAGAACAGCACACTGTCAACGGGGGACCTGGCAACATAATCACGTAACGTCCATTTAGTGGAGAACTAGTACGAGGAGGACATCAAAATGAAACAAAACCTTCAGCTTCATATTTCTTCCTTGCTGCTCTTACCCCAGCATCTTGACGAGGGCTGGGATTCCTCCTGATTTAAAGATAGCGAGGAGGCCCTCTCTGTGATGGGAGAGGTTGTGCAAGGTGCCGGCAGTACAACGCGCAGTCTCTACATCATTGGTGTTCTGCATGGTCCTCACGATGGCCGACACCATCTGGGGAGAGCGCATGATGGCGTGGCGAGAGGCCTCTTTCTTGGAAAGCTGGTGCACCATCACTGCGGCTTTGTTCACCACCACCTGGACAGGAAGAGTGAATGATTAGGAAGGAAGTGAGACGGAGCAGATTTGAAATGGCTGGTTACTTGTCATTTAGCAGTGCAACTGCAGAGAAATCTGGAGTAATTTGCTCGCCGGATGCAGAAATCTTTCAAGGGTCACTTCAAACTAGTGACTCTCTACCAATCTTAGATCTTCCAACAGGAAATGCTACATTATGCAAATGACAACATTCAAAAGCAAAACTTAAGGCGATTCAGACAGCGTTGTCATTGCTTCAAATTGTAGGTCTAAAAATAATCTTAATGAAGGCTCTTTTTGCTATCAGTTTATCCATTTTTAGCTTCAGATGTAAATAAACATTCCCTGAAGCAGGAATGCACATCTTCTAAAAGGAAATTGCAATTTTGATGGTTTAACATCAACATTTCTGCTTTCATTACTAACCTGGTCCTCGTCGTTGAGAAGTTTGGTGAGCTCAGGGATGGCTCTGGTGGCCAGTTCAGCATCATCCTGGTAGTTAATGAGATTGACAACGGCATGTTTGAGCATTTGGGAAGGTTCAGCCAGCCGCTGCACGTTGGTGGGGTGGGCCGAGTCAAACTGGGTAGAAGTGATCTGCATGCCCTCATCAAGAGTCTCAGGAAACATGGCAGCACGGACACGCTGTGCACGGGTCATGGCATACTGCCCGTCCAGGTCTAAGAGAGGAAGTTTGTGATTAGCCAGACAGGAAGCAGGCAGGAAAAGGCCATTTATTCCCAATATAAGCATAATAATGAGTTGGAAGCAAATACAGCTACATACCTGCCACCTGCTCAGGTGTGAAGGGCTGGTTGAAGCCCTGTTCCCACTCATAGAGCACCTGGTTGTCCAGATCCTCCTCCTCAGGGTTGCCTTTGCCTGACAGAGACGGCGCTGTGGTGGTGGCCCCAGAGTGAATACCTGAATCCAGGTAGGACTGCTGCTGCCAGTGACTCACAGCGGCTTTACGATCCTGCTCCATGGCCATATCAAGCTCCATAAGGTCAGCTACAGGACATAAGACAATGTCAGTTTAAATGTTCTTTCCGAAATCGTTTTTGGATCTATTCTAAAGTCTAAAGTCTCACGATCACGCAATATTCCTACACTTTTAATGCATATTTCAACACCTGCAGCTGCAATGACCTCTATAGAAGCTTAGTGGCAATGTTTTTATCTTGGCTGTTTTTGCTGCCTATATTCAAGATATTCAGATAAAGTCTAACATTACAATTAGGAATTTTTGTTTCAGTATCACTACACCCAAATTCAACTCAAATCTGCATTTGAATGCTAAATTTGAGTCAAAACTGTCAGACGTGGACAGCAACCATGTTGTGTGGATTTTCATGAGATTTCAACTCTATAGTAATAGAAACAGCATTTAGTATTCTTAAGTTAAATAAGCATTTACTGTGGGTTTTGATATATTGGGTCTCTGAGGGTTAACCGAAATTCAGTAAACAAACCTGTTCTTTATCAGCTCATCTGTATTTGTGTTTGCGTCAAGGAGCAGAGTCATTGGACAAACATGCTGATAAACTGACAGGTTAACATGGAAAAATACTCACACTGGGTAGCCATCGTTGCGTCAATCCCTCAGCCTGAGCAACTTCAAAACCTGTAGAAAAAAAAAATAAAATAAAAATTAAAAAGCTCATCAGGACAAAAACAAAACTACATAACTGAACCAATCAAGCATAAGGTCAAGAAAGAGATCCATTTTACAAATGAGCAGTAACATTTGGCTATTCCCCCTCAGACACCAGCTGTTTTACAAGCGAGAAAGAGGCTTTAATCTACATTACAGACCCTAAAGGTAGCGTTAACTGTGGGAAACTCCCCTCATTTAGTCTGTAGGGTGTCACGCGAGAAGTCGAGAGAGGGAGTCGGGACGGTGAGTCATCTTGGCAATGCCAGTAAAAACATGCTGAGGGGGTTAGTCAGCTTCATTCATCCAAAGCTGATGAGAACAATACAGCATCAAGCACCGCAAATTAAGCGTCTATAAACAGCCCGAAGACACGAAACCAACACTGATCTTAAGTTGCTTATTTGGATCCTTACTTTATAAAATCAGATTTACTTGTTTCACTATTAAAGCAGCATATTGTAGTTTGCAGACCATTATTCTAGGATAATGGGATGGGCCCAAAATCATTTTACAATATGTACCCAAATTGTCAGTTTTAGGTTATAAATAAGTGACTCGAGTTGAAAACTTCCACCCGATGACATATTCAGAGGGTGGGGGGTTTAGATGACTACAGAAACAGATAATGTAATTAGCAAGCAACTGAAAAACAATGAACATACCCCAACATGTAGGTTCACAATTAGACACTAAACCACCATCTAGACAATTTACAATTAATCATACATTTTTAGGGGTATTTACACAAGACACATTCTTGTTTAAAAGCTGCTGGGTGGAGTGGAACAGAACGCAGGGACCTCAAGACAGATTTTAAAAAGTAGGACTATTTTTAACTTGACACTGTCAAAAAAATGCAACCTTCATGTTGCAAGATGCTTACGTGGAAATGACTCTACTTGTCCAAGAGGTTTTTACGTGACAGAATGCTGACAGCAGTATTCTGTGCTTCGACTGTTATTTAAGAAAAAAAAAATAAAAAAAGTAATACTATTTAAAAAGTACCAATGTTAACCGTCTTGTTTTGATCTATTTTAAAATGTAATTACTTACTGTAATGGCAAAGCTGAAGACTGGAGTAATGGCTGTTGAAAATTAAGTGTTACATGAGCCTTCAGAAATCAGTGTTGAAAACAGTTGTGCTGTTTGATATTATTGTGAAAAATGATTTTCAAGATGTTTTGAAAACAAAGTTCATTCATGTGAAACAGAAGTAACAAATGTCCTAACCGTTTCTTGTCATCTAAACGCGTGTCCTTGCTGAATAAATGTTAATTTAAAAAAATAATTCTTAGTGACGCCAAACCTTTGAATGGTACTGTATAGAGCATTTACAAACAGTATGCGTTTGCTAGAGAACATGTAAGTGTCTGAAGTTAAATCACAGTGCTATAACGACCTCTGGAAACCTCAGATGCCTTGAATTCTCCAGAGTCTCGCGCAGAGCCTCAGGCTAGTGATGCCAGTTCATGGGGTAGAGGACACATTTAGAAGCGTGAAAAGATGCCACAACGAAACGAAAGCTGCCAAGCATTTAGAATGTGAAATAAGTTTCCTCATGCTGGCCTCAAACCAGAGCAGTCGATTTTTATTTCCATAGGAAACTGCTCATGTCTGCTTCTGGGCCAGTCTTCCTTCCTGCATGGGCCTTCAGAGCGCCAAGCAGCAATTAAATCAATGAAATGAGTCTAACATCCCTCCTCGGCTCAAAGAAACTAATAAAAGCCATCCAAATAAACATCTTTCAGTATAAATCAGCATCAGATTAAACTCTTCTGTAGAAAAAGCATTAATTGATAGCCTTACTAACTTGACGGGACATTTTCGGAGAATAAACATCTAGAAAGCGGACAACCTTTGGAAACGGAAACGATGACAAAAATCTGGCTTCCTGCTGCAGCAGAGAAAATCAGCTCTTACATCCTGCGAGCCTCAAAAGACCTGATATGCGTCACAATATTGGGGTTAAATGTAAAGTACATACTGCAACAACATGGGAAGAAACCGAAAGGCTCATTTCCAACCTAACTACACATTCAACAACATCAATCAATGTGGTTAACCCGACCGCAAACAAACATCCTAAGAATTAATTTGATGCCGTGGAAAGGAAGAGCATCACGTGGCAAAGACGATCAGTGCAAGTTTATGAACTATGAACACAGTTCATAATACATTTACAACTAAAACCTAGTGCTTGACCAACATGAATTTACAGATAGCCAATGCAGATATCCTTCAACCTTTGTGATTTTATAAATGCGGATAAAAAAAAAAAAAAAAAAAAAACGAAAATGACAGTGTTTGTTAACCAATGTTATGTGACTAAAATGTAATGCATTCCTCTCATGGCAAGTCATGACTACGGATGTTAGTAGGTTTGCAATATCGAGTCAATTCGAGTAATGTTTGATCGGCAATAACGCATTTCATGGATGAGAATCCAGGAAACGCATTAGACCATTTTTCAAGAATCCTCCAACCTTTGTGATTTTATAAATGTCGATTAAAATAAACAAAATTACTGTTTCTCTATTAACCAATGTTATGCGACTAAAATGAAACGCATTCCAGTCATGGCAAGTCATGGCTACGGTGGTAGTAGGTTTACAATATCGATTTAATTCAAATACTCGACTTACCAAAAAAAAAAAAAAAAAATAATAATCCATGAATCCATGAACGCATTACAATGTTTTCCATGAACTCAAACTTCATCTCTGCATATTGCCGAGAGGGTTTATTAGAATGTTTATCTGGGAACGCAACATGCGCCATTTCATCAGATTTGTAAGGTAAATCATTTATAAACCTACGCAAACACAGGAGAATGTTAATATGTTTCTCAATATGCTGTTCATCAAGATTTGAAAATAAAAGCTCAAACCCTCACTCTACGTTTACACGTTTTGATGTCCACATATTCAAGAAATAACAGTGGGGGGAGCATTTCTGTAGTAAAGAAACGGCCAAATATTATTGATCAAGTGGACATTTGAATTAAACATTGTTTAGTCAATATTAAACAAGCATTAGATCACGCAGTAAAATGTAAAAAAAGTCGTCAAGCTGTTGGCGCCCTCTACAGGCATTTGTTATATTGTAAAATATACATTAGTTCTATCGTTTATAATACATTATGTACTTTATCAGTTTTGTTCAATAAAACCATGTGACTTGCTTTTGATACTTTATTTGAACATATTACCACTTCTTTGCTATAATATATGCATTAAGTAATTTTCAAGGATACTGCTTGCTTTTAATTACCATAAAAAAATGAATTATCCGATTACTCGATTGCTCGTCAGAATACAATATACACTTTGGAAATGCATTTATACCAGGAAAGCCATGGCACAAGCATTGACTAGAGCGGCCGCGATCAGCTCCGGCAGCCGTGTCGGAGCCAAGTGTGTGCAGTATAAATAAAGGGCTTTCCAAGAATTAAGGGCAAGGAAAGACTCTTATACTTGAGAGCAGCCACATATGATGGGTTTATTGGAGGTTCTAGTACACTAAAGAATGATCAGGTGACCTGTAAATGTGAAAACTGTTTTCATTGCAGTTATGCAAAATATTCCTTTTTTGAACTGCCTTAACCACTTCATGCAAGTGTAAAAACTATGTGATGTATGGGAGTTTTTAAGAAATTGACACGTTTCCATTGGGCGTATTTTCAGTTTTCAATTTGCTTAATTTTAAAAGAAGGTACTACATGAAGTGGCAAAGCATTATCAAATTCACTGAAGCACTGAATAAACTTATAAAAAAGACTTTTAGAACTTAATTGCAAAAATCTGACATTGCAGGTTATTCCAAATGAACAAATTTGTCAAGTGAATTGAACTTCTACAGACGTCCCATGGTCATGAGTGCAGTGACTGTGTGAATCAGAACACGGCTCAAGTCACATGCACTCCAGAGCTCTTGTGCTAAATTGCAACCCTCTGCAAGTAGGTTAAGTGCCGGTTCTCAGCTGGATGAGCATCCAGGCTGTCTGAGAACATACGGCTGAGTGAGAAGAGCTTTTAATGATGAAGCTGCAGAATCACAGTGTCATCCTTCACACACTCTCACCAAAAACCAACTTGGTACAGCATTCTAAAGTGCCGCTGTTCCAGAATATTTCAACATGAGCTCCAAAATATACCATCAAGAGCTAATTTCACATACAGGTATTTACAGGAAACCTTGCTTATGATAACATCCTGCAGTCAGCGCTGGACATTCCTTTCCTGTGTGTGTGTGTGTGTGTCTGCATGACACAAGATACAGCACTTCAAATACAGGCCTGTACTGAAAGACCCCGCTAGCGGGAAACACATCGCTGTGAAGCCGTGCCAATGTTAATAAATTAGGCTTTTTAAGGGTGCATGTGAAGGCAGAGAGCCTGATTTGAGAGCAAACAGAGGCAGCTGTGGTAGTTTATGCAAAACGCATGTGTAACCCTCCACAGTGGTGAGACTGACCTGGAATTAATTTACCAGACAATAAACACTGAAGGGAGTCAGACACGAACTCGCAGGGTTTTCCTTGCGGCACCAGTCAGCATTCCGTACAGGCGCACGGGAGGCGGACGTGCAGACGAATCACTGTGTGATTATGGGACGGATTTGGAAACTGAACCTTCAAAGTAAAGGAAGGCCTCCTGATTAGCCCTCTTAATGGGCTCGTTTAAGGTTTATTCAGTGTATCCTGTTAACACAAGCCCAAATGTTGCTGTGCAGGGCAAGGAAAAAATAGCCATTCAAGAAGTAGTTCTGAGACGATTTGGGGTGGCTTGTCCATTTTTCAACAATTTTAACAATTACAGAATCCTGTGTTGATCCAGAATCTTAGCATCTGATGGCAAAATGAAAGATTTTAAGCAAAACTGACAGCCTTAAGGCTGAAGCATTTATCATATACATATATGTGACCCTGGACCACAAAACCAGTCATAAGATGTACAGGTATATTTGTAACAATAGTCAACAATGCACTGTATGGGTCAAAATTATCAATTTTCTTTTATGTCAAAAATCATTAGGATGTGAAGTAAAGATCAGTTCCATTAAGATATTTTGTAAATTTCCTACCACAAATATCAAAACCTAATTTCTGATTAGTAATATGCATTGCTAAAAACTTCATTTGGACTACTTTAAATGAGATTTACTCAATATTTTGATTTTGAAAACTGTAAACAATGTTTTGTTGAAAACATTTGATGTAATTACAAAAGCTAACGTGTGTGACTACTAGAGAACCAATTTCTTCGGGTTGTATGAAAGCAGAATAAATACATCCACAGTAAACAAGTCAAATTATGTTCCAAAGTGTATTATTTTCACAGGTTCTTCCATAAACCGTGCATTGCTGTGTATTATGGGAAACCGAGGTTGTTTTTAAACAGACTACTGAGGGTATTTCCCACACAGGTACGAAACCCGTGTTACGCTCGCCGCTAAAAAAACGCGACCACACACGCGTAATCGCGGAAAAAAAGTTTCGACCTCTTCAATTTCCACAGCGCAGCACGCTGCAGTCGGACTTTGGCTCCGCCCACACTTCCTCCAGCGGAGATGCGTACGGTGGCTGATCTGAGGTCAGCTCTGTAGCGCTTCTCAAGGTGGATACGTCTAACTAAAGTGTGTGAAACAGCTGTTCCGGGCTCTGGGAGCAGAGAAACCCGAGCCCCTCCTGAAAGCACGCAGGAATTCGGCCATCGGGGCCTTTGTTTCGAGGAAGAGTAATGAACCCTGAAATGTTTCGACTCCGTTTAAAAACTGACTTAAAAACCTCCCTATCTTATGACAGAGAAATGTGACCCACAATAACATCACACCAAATCTATGAGGAGACAAAACGAAGATTATTCTCACTTCTCCCTGACAAATTCAAATTAACTTGACAACCCATCCAGCAAAACTTAAAGAATATAATTCAATTCAACCCATCCTAATAGTCTTTGAGCAACCTTAGGTTGACTTACGAACTTAACATTTCACTCGTTTTTCAAGCTGACTACATGTAAATAAAGTTATGCAACACAGCAAATATGTATAAAAAAAATAAATAAGGAAAAAACTATTTTCCTCCATTTTAAATTATTGATAAAGCTATTGCATTTCTCGCGGACACTTTCACCCGATGGACCTGGCGATCTTAGAGACGTCAACATAACCATAATCGATCGGCTCAGTTTTCACTATTATTTGTATGTGACAAAATACACAAATAAAAGTTCCTCAGTATGTCTGACGACATAAACTGTTGAGGCAGATAAAACTAAATTACGATGCGGTTAACAAAAAAAAAACAAGAGTAGAATAATAGTGTAAACCCCAACATGGAAAGTCCCTGGTGAAATCATGCGTTTATCAATATTCTAGTTTATTGATTGAGATTTGCTGGTTTGCTGTTAATGTTAGCTCGCTGCTCGAACCATAGAACTGAATGAAAGCTAACGTTAGCTAAGATTAGCCAGTGTTTGCGAAGCTACCGTAAACAAACACAAGAGTCAATGTGCGTTCGTGCATAAACCTGCAATTTAGCTAAAAATCAGTATAAAATAAAGAGCAGAAAACCTATACGATGCGTTTTTAAATGCTCAGGTCGCGGAAGGTAGATCCAGCCTCACGTCTAGCATGGAAAACCCTGGGAAGATCCTCCCGATGCTCCCATCTCCAAACTACTAACGTTAGGAGTTTAATAATTCCGCGTTTAAAACGCTTACCTGAAATTAAAACCACGAATCCCTTTGTTTGGCCGGCGAAGCCTGACCAACGCGTCGGTATCCTAATAGGAATGAAACAGCCAAGCCAGCCGGTGAGATTCCCGGACGGGTAGCTGTTCTCCTGCGTTAGCGGTGCGACAAACCTTCCGCGCTGATGTGAATCTAGACCTTAAAATGGCGTCGCTCAGACGCAGCTCTTATACGAGGAATGCAGTTCATGTATCCTACCGCATCCGAAAAACTAGGGCGCAGCAGCGGCTCACTCCGGCATGACGCTAAGCGTTTGTGTTATATGTATAAAGTGACAAGAAATGATCAACAAATACTTTATTACATTCCGAGTACCTCGTCTGAGGTCTAGGTTTTTTTAAGTCGACACCGGGAATGTGGTATGCGCGGAGTAATATAGCAGCTACAGGAAGGGCGAGGTGCGTCCATTAGGTTGGAATGTGGGTGTTTTGAATGGGATGTCGGGAGCAGCTATACAAAGGTAACATTTGTATTAGGGATACAGGAAACGCTGCTCATGCTGCAGGATGGTTAACTTAAGCTGCAGTGTTTTCCCCTGTTTTGTATTATAACTAAATTGTATCATTTTTATACTGCCTTATCTTTTAGGCTATAATTTTTAAATCATTAGAACCAAACGGACACTGAACACTAACGGTTTTGCTCATGCAGTAGACCTACAGCTGTCACTGTATATTTTGTGCTTCATAAAGAGTGTTCGCCATTTAATTTAACGGGAATAATAAGTCAGTTTTGAAAATAACAATATTCCCTTTAATTATACAAATAAACTTTACGTTTTAATTGCTTCCCTTATGTGTTTTTACTTCACATCCAACCTAAAACAGCATAACATAAATATATAAAGCTATAAAACAACGCACAAATGCTGTATATTTTGTATATATTTATATGTAATTATTTTAACAATCAAAGATAAACATAAAATTCATGTCCATCTTATATTGACATATCATGTTTAAAAATTGGAATGTTGTAATATGATGTCATTATACAATAAGAAGCACACATACAGCATAGATGAGAAATGAACAAATTTATTAAATCAAATGAGACTTTAGACATAAATAACAGTGAGTGGTTAAGGTTGCAGGTTTAATCACTATGCATTCTGTAGATGTTATGTATGTATGTGTGTGTGTGTGTGTGTGTGTGTGTGTGTCTGTAAGCTCCTCATTCATGCAACTATTCAACAGTCAGTATACAGAGGTAAAAAAGTGTTAGCACTTCTGACAAGCGAGCATTCATTTCTTTTAATATAAATGTTAAACATTTATCATCTACAGGTGATGTCAAGAACAATCTCATTTAACAGCAAGCAAATATTCGTAATTTAATAGGAAGATACAGACTTTAAAAATAGCATCTATAACTGTTTACATAACATGCCTCAGGATGCAATTTAGAGGTCACATTGTTTTATAGATGCATGCACTTAATTTATGTTAGTGCTTTATTGAATCCAGGGTAACAAAACATCTGTAAAATGTCATCAGTTTATTAATTAAAAGCATTAGTGTTTGTAAGTGCATGTGTGTGTGTTTCTATATCAGCCTCCAATGGTATTTGTGTGTGCAGATTTTGGGGAGTGGCCACACTAAGTGCTTCTGAATGGTGGGAGTGCCCTTAACAACTTTAAGTGCTTTATGCCTTTCATCAGGCCAACCCCCATGACCCGCTCCCAAAACAGATAGGATCTCTTATATTATAAGCCTGTTCACCTTAAATAAATACATAAATAATGGTAATTGCATTATTGTGAAAATCACTTGATTTGAAAATAAATTAATTACTACAGTTTTTAAAAAAGAATATTTATCTGTATGTTTCTGTTATGGAATGGAATCTAAATTATAAAAATACATGCAGCTTTATAGAAAAAAAGAAAAGATAAGAAAAACCCAATTTCTTTTTATTTAGCTGTTTTTGTTTTTGTTTTGGTAAGAGTACCAGGTGTGAGTTAGTCAACCAAAACTCCAACAGTCATATTTTAATAATCTCCTCCTGTTCCCTATTTCCCTAACACGCCATTCCCTACTACAGACTTGCCAAATTCACTGCGGCCTACAAAATCTGTCTGTCTACCTTCACGGGCAGATACAGAAACAATACCTTAGAAATATATTGATTTTGTTACATCTTATAATTTCGCTTTGAGCATTTTAGGGGAATACTGTTTTTCTTTCTTTCTTTATTTTATACTGGAGTGGAGATGTTGCCTTTTTAGCAGTAAACAAAAATATATGTTTTTTTTAGCATGAACCATTTAAAGTAATTCAAGTGATTCAAATTTATGAAATGCAAATCTAAAACATGACCCTGAAACACAAAACCAGTCTGAAGTACCACAGGTATATTTGTAGCAATAGCCAAAAATATATTGTATGGGTTAAAATTATACATTTTTCTTTTATGCCAAAAATCATTAGGATATTAAAATCACATTCCATGAAGATATTTTGTATAATTCCTACCGTAAATATATCAAAACCTGAATTGCTAAGAGCTTCATTTGGACAACTTTAAAGGTGATTTTCTCAATATTTTGATTTTTTGCACCCTCAGATTCCAGATTTTCAAATAGTTGTATCTCAGCCAAATATTGCCCTATCTTATTTATAGCTCATTTATTCAGCTTTCAGATGATGTTAAATCTAAAAAAAAATTGATCCTTATTGATTTGTGGTCCAGGGTCACGAATGGCTTGACAAATAATCCATGATTCATTCATTTTTAGGCAATTACAATTGCTGCAAACACATTTTGTGTAACTAATGAATTCACAATAAACTGTATAAATAGATTCTGTGTCGTAAATCAAAGAATTAAAAAATATGTATCCATTTCAATTTCTTCATGATGTGGTTTATCAGACAAATATGGAACAAAATGAATGATCAAAGGCTAATATATATCGTTATCTTTATTCTCATCACTTTCTTTTTTATGTAATACAAATTACACGGTCCTACATCGACATTGTGTATCCTCAGGAAATCACTGAGACTGAGGCCTTTGTAATGAAGATTAGCAAGCGCAGATCGATTGCAGATGCTGTAAAACGGAGGGAAATTATCCATATTGGTGCCACGTTAGCTTCACCTTAAATCACATTTACATTTACAGCGCAAACGCCACAGAAATCGAAGGAGGGCTCCTCGAGTCATCTTAATATAGACTCCATCTTGCTCTGCTTTTTTACAGAACTGCGTTTGACTTTTTTTTGGAGGGATCTTCTTAAAAACCACAGCACACCTTAAACCTAGCAGAAAATCAATCAGCTCTCATCTCCTCGCCTTAAAAGGTAGAATCGTGTGTGTGTGTGTGTGTAAACAGCAGAACAGATGTAGGTAATCGGCCGCCTCGTAATACAGCTTTGACTCACGGTTGGTTCAAACGTTATTCATGTAATATCAGCATCTCCACGCTTGTGAACATATCATAGGGTATTTTAATGAACAAACAGATGCAGCTTGGATTAAAAACACCTATTTTCGGCATGTATTTCCCACTAAGCAAAAGCAAGAGTATATTATATTCAATATACAGTACTATATGACGACTTTGTTCTTTTCTTTCACACTGGTTTCATTTATACACTGCTTGACTATTGTCCTTTTTTTCCTCTCATCCTCTTCAATGATCTAATCCTCTCCTTCTGCTCATGCTCAGTTTGCAGACATTCACATACTCACACACACACACACACTTGTTTTATTAAATTTTCTGTCCTATTTACCTAAATCAAACCCTCACATTAACTGTATTGCTTTTTGTTGTTTTTTTAAACATGCCTGAGTAAGCTGTTTCTCTTACAAAAAAAACCCCCACAGTGTTCACAATGCAGGCAAAAACTAAGCTTGAAATATTAATTCAATATGTGATAATGAAAATGCATAAATGCTCAAAATAATCAGGCAAATTGCTACTAATATACTCAGTCTGATTAAATCCATTTCATTACATCATATGCAAAGTGAATGCGTTATCATCACACAAGTTCATTTTATCATCTTGGATTCTTCATCACACACTGGATTCCAAAAATATTCCACATCTGTTGAACTTTTCACTATCATGTCTTGAACACTGTGATGTGCTTGTATAATATATCTTCATTGTTGATTTCTGCTCTAAACCCACAATAGCAAAACATTAGCATAGATGTATTCAAGCAAAATCTTACCCATAATAAAGCGCAACTTCTTCCACTCCTGATGGGTCAGATTCACATATCAGTAACCCAGATATTCACCTGCAGTGTATATAAAAAGCAAGTTTCTAAATAAATTGGCTTTACAGCGATAACCCAAAAACAGAGAATCTGAGAGTGACTGTGGTTGCTCACGTTCATCGTTCGCATCCATTTCTGAGTTCATCCCTCGTTTCTCCTGGGATAGAAGGGGCATATGTGTGCTCCAGGAGGGGTGGGTTGGCGGGGGTGGCACCCTGAAATTTTAAGCCTAGTTTTCTAAGCTCTTTTTGTCAGGAAAAGACGCCGCAATCTGGGCCTCTTCTCCCCGGGAGCCATTAGGCATGGTTTGGTGGCCAGCGTGAAAGGAGTACAAGGACTTGGCACAAAAGGGAAAAAAAACTTTATGCTCTTTCTTGGAAAAGAGGGCTTCAGATATATTTTTTGTGCTTTTCGGCAAATGACGCAACCCTGGAGTTTTGGTAATGTGCGAGATGAGAAGTGAGGGGGCTCGGCTGGCATCGCAGCTCTTCAAATGAACAGCGGGACGTTTGGCCAGAAAAGAATGCAGGATTATGCTTGGATAAGGAGTCGGGATAAGCCTATATCTACATTATTTCTATTTAGCAGACTCTTTTCATTGCGTTTATCACTCGTTCTCCATCCATATTTTGCACACATGCCTACAAACAAATGCTCACTCTTCTCTCCGCTGGATTCATGATATTATAGGCCTTTTGAGGCCTGTTCACAAAAACACGTTCTTGCGTTTAAAAATTTAAGACGGAGTGAAGCAGAATTTTGATACGTGTTCGTGGCGGCGCTAATGTGCGAGACAATGAAAAAATCTAGTGGATGTTTACATAGAAACACAATTAAAAAGCAGCGCCATGACAATTTTGTTGCGAAAGTATTCAACAGAAAAGTCGCATTGTTAAAGAATAGAAAATAAGACAAAGTCTCCAAATGCGCTTTAAATGCGTGTTAAAAAAGCAGCGTTTGAAAATTACAAATGAGAAAAATGACAAAGATGTAGGTCTAGCTCACGTTTTTATATAGAAAATCAATTAAGACGACACAGTACAATACAACACGATATGATGCGTCACACTTGATTGCCCTTTTGGACATTTTTCTTGGATCTTTTTTTTGCATTTCACTACGTTTATTAATTGTCTAACAACATAAAAATGCACTAGACAAACATCTTTGACCACTGCAGAAATTAAGCAATTTCTAGCACTCGTGGTCTCTAAAAAAAGAAAGTAGAAGTGCCACCATTTTTCTTTTTTATACAGCACTAAAACTCATTTATGGCAGAATTTGTAGTGTAGTTAAAACTTCAAAAGAATAGAATTAAAATGTGTGGGAACTGAAAATGTTTGGACAACAAAAAACAGTAAGTAACCAGATATTGGTTAATATATCTGACACACTTCGTGGTGCAAATATTTAGAAATGACGCATTATTAGCTGTGTTGGCTTTATGCAATTTACAGTAAACTGTATCGTCACACCCTGCGGTTTTATGAAATATCTTTTTACCCAGTGTCAATCCTGTTATGAAATGACACATTTGGCTGTTTTATTTTTCCTGCAATAAGTCATAAACAGTTATGCTGGTAATTAAAAGCATATCAGTGGTGCTAAAAATAAATTAATTTCCTGGAATAGATTGTATGTGTGTGTGTGTGTGAGTGGAGAGAGGGTGAATGAGCACAAGCATTGTGAAAGCTGTATTACTGAAACCATAGCAGTACATTTTAGAGGCTAATTTCTTTCCATTTCACATCCACATATGATCGCATCCAGAATCAGATCTAAAATGTGCATATGTATTTCTGTCTCAGAGAATGATACCAGACAAGTGAAGCCTGCTGCTGGATTTTGCTTCAGTACAGCACAACTAGATGTTCTTCCTCTGATCAGTAGCATTCAAACATCCACAGTCGGTTTTCACAACACTTGTATATGTGCGTCAGAAAATAGGACATCATCCTGTGACAGATGCTGCACTTTGCATTATTTATAGACTGTAATAAAGAACAGATGCAATTTTGCTATTTTTTCATAGCTGAGGCAGATAAATAAAATGTAAATATACTGTATATCGTTTAAAATAAGATTCTGAAAGAGGTCTCTTAAGCTCAGCAAGGCTGCATTTATTTAATCAAAAATACAGTAAAACAGCAATATTGTGAAACATTATGGTAACGCTTTACAATAAGGTTCCATTGGTTAATGTTACTGTATTAACTAAGATGAGCAAACAATGAACTACATTATTACAATATTTATTAATCTTTGTTAATAGTAGTCAAATAGTCATTCATTGTTAGTTCATGTTAATTCACAGTGCATGTTAACAAGCACAACTTTTGTTTTTAATAATGCATTAGTAAATGCTGAAATGAACATTAAGATTAATAAGTGCTGTAGAAGTGTTGTTTAGAAGTATTAGTTCAAGTTTATTAGTTCACAAATTAGTTGTTCCAATTTAGCAGACTTTAACTAAGGGTATTTTTATTAAGTACACATTGTAGTATACTTAGCATGAAATAAATGTATTTTAAATACATTTTAGTCGATTTATTTTTCACTAGGGAAGTGTTACCAATATTATTATAAACTAAAATAACCATTTTCTATTTTAATATATTTTAAAATACATTTCTTATTATTGACAATAATACTGAAATTAGTGGTACTTATTTTTACTGGAAATTGTGATACCTTTTTGTGGATTAAAGTACAGCATTTATTATAAGCATAATGGATATCATAAATATCTTTAATCACCATAAATGTCTAATTATAAACATTATAAATATCTTTACTGTCACTTTTGATCAATTTAATGCATCCTTGCTGTTTAAAAGCATTAATTTCTTTTTTCTTTTCAATTTCATTTTTTATACCCCAAACATTTGAATGGCAGTGTATCATGGTTTTCACAAAATATGACGCCCCTAGTGAAAAATAAATATATTAAAATGTATTTAAAATTCATTTATTTCATACTAAGTTTACTGCAAATACATTTACATATTATGTACTTAATACTTAATAAAGCCGGCAATTGTACTTTTAGTATATTTAAAGTCTGCTAAACTGGAATAACTAATTTTGTACTTAATGCACTTTAATTGTGCGGAAGTAGTGCTGAAGTCCAACTAAAGATATACTGAAGTACATTTGATTGAGCTAAAATGGAACTACTGCAAGTATACTTTAGGTACACTTTAAATATTTTGCATTTAAAGACCGATATAACCTAAAGATCATAAAATCATCATCAATAGTGATATTAGAATATACTTTAGGCTTGATATTAAGAAATATGCACTGTGCACAAGCAGTACACCAAATACAGTTCAATTACAATTTTTATATCAGTAAGTCTCAAGCGATATGTCAGTAAATGTTTTAATAGACTTCAACTATATTTAGTATAAAATAAATGCATTTTAAATCTTAATACTTTTTTTATTAGGGGCAGCACAACTGCTTTCAACACTGATAATAAGAAATGTTTCTATCTGATTGTTGTAAAAACAAAAATTGTTTTACTGTATTTTTGGATCAAATAAATGCAGCCTTGATGAGCATAAGAGCATAATTTGCTTTTTTTCCAAAAGCAAACTTTAAAAAAAAAAACAACTTTTGAAAAGTAAATTAAAATGTCAATAGTGTTTTAAAATGAACGTAATTCCCTTGAACTAATATTTATAGCCTACTATGAAAAAACGTACATAAATCTTGTATAACTTTCTAATATATAGGAAATAAGTAAGATATATGCGCACACATTTAACATCAATGTGAGTATCTGAAAGCTTATTATAGTGATCATACACTCATTGTGAGCTTGCATGGAATGCTAAACAGATTATATGGGGAATTATCTATCTTTGTTTAATGTAAGTATTGATTAAAGACAGCAGGGGGTGAAGTTTAAAACTCATCACACACACTCCTCACTCACATACTCATATATGCTGTCAGCATAACCTTGGCATCAAGACGTGTCCGTAAGACACCCAATATACATGTATCTTCAATGTACACACAAGCTTTCTTAGCTGCTGCTAGAATGATGACCTTCATCTAGCGTCAACCTTGACAGGAAAAAAGGGGTGGAAAATAAGTGAAAATTTATGTCTGTGCCTTTTCGGATTGTATTATACCATACAAGAATACGCTATATAGCCCATCACTTCAAGATGCCCTTGGACACAACAGCCTTTGAAATGAAGGCCTCATTTTGTATCAAAGGAGACATAAATTCCATTTTGTTGCCTGACTTTATAGACGGACAATCAGTTGATGTTCAGTTCTGAGAGAAATTGTACAGGGCAATCGCAATGCACACTGAGGATCTATTTGGGTGGATAGTTTACCCTACAGCAGGCCTCTATTTTTAGAGTAAATATGTCTGATATTATTCCATTAAAGCTGTGGCTTTAGTTGATAATTCTTAAACTGTATGTTTCAAAAGGGTTGCGTAACCTGTGGCACAAAACAAACTAAATTATTTTAATTATTCTGCTGGTAATTATATTTCAAATTGCACCTCGTTCAAGCCAGAACAGTTTCAGTCACCCCTCCGCATCTCTGATTGGCTATAAAAATACCTAAACACAAAACAACAGATTCTGATTGGCTACACCATTTGTTTGCATGATTCAGAGCTGTAGGCGTAGTACACCTTGTGCTTTAATTTTAGACTTTCACAATTGAGAAAATGCAGACATCAAAGCCGTGTTATTTTATAAATGTAAAATCACGTAGACTCCCAGTATTATGCTGTCTTTTTTCATATGCAGCAATGTAATTATTTTTATTACGGTCATATTTAAATCATTCCCTTGCTATGTTTGATGTTTGAAATGGATGGAAAAACCAAAGAAATTATAAAGAAAATGTCAGAGCTACTCAGTATAAACATGAAAATGACTGAGGTTGAACAGAAAAGACTTCAAGAGGGCGTTGTTTTTAAAGAGAAAAATCATAAAGCGATTTATTCTTTTGAAATATCAAATGTTTTAAATATTATTACACACTTCTATACATGCCTTAGCGATGTATGTTTTGTCTTTTATATCAACTAGGTCTTAGAATAGTTAGCACGATTTTAAACAAGAGCAACATTTTAAAATAATTCTCTTCTGCTCACCAAGCCTGCATTCATTTGATCCAAAACACAGCAAAAGCAGTAATATTATGAAATATTTTTACTATTTAAAATAAGTGCTTTCTTTTCAAATATATTTTAAAATGTAATTTATTCCTGTAATCAAATCTACATTTTCAGCACCATGACTGCAGTCTTCAGTTTCATGATCCTTCAGAAATCATTCTAATATGCTGATAATTGT
>JAHKKF010490588.1:0-14369 GCA_019740295.1 Labeo calbasu | reverse complement strand
TGACTTTTGACAAGTTAGGACAAGTTTTTCAAAGATGCAGTTGTAGTTCATGCATCTTTTCTGCAAAGATATTTAACAAGTGATTTGTTTAACATTCACATCATGTTCACAACTTCATGTGTTGTGCACTTGGAATAGAATTTTCTTTAACTAGAGGGTTAATAAAGAAAAAGTTAGTTGAATCATGTTGTAGTCACATTCCAAGTGGACTAGTTAAAAATCATTTAAAAATAAATAAATAAATAAATAAATAAATAAATAGAGAATCGGTCAAACGTTCTACAAAAAAAAAAAAAAAAAAAAAATTGAGATTTAATTTTTTTGCCATTTTGCCCAGCCCCAACATTATGGTTGAGCCACTGATGTCACATAGACTATTTTATCAATGTCCTTACTACCTTTCTGGACCTTGAACATGGAAGAACCCTTGCTGTCTAAGGAGTGTCAGAACGCTCTCGGATGTCATCAAAAAATGAAGGTTTTATGAGTTTGGAACGACATGAGGGTGATTAATTAATGACAGAATTTTTATTTTTGGCCAAACTATCCCTCTAATATGTTTCTTCACCTTTCTCCTAGAGTGAGGAGCTGTCTCTGGTCCAGTGTCTGGCTCTGATCAGGTGGGTCCATTCCACATAGAGCTCCAGGCACCAGCACTTTGGCTCGGTTTGGGGACACAATTCTGGAGGTGGTGCAGGCATCACCTAGTAACTTCCACAAGCACGACAGGTCTGGCCTTTGCTTTACAGCTCTGTGAATGTTGAAACAAAGATTGAGATTTGATCAGTACCTGCTGGATGACACCCATCAAACTCACCTCACATGGTCAGACACCACAATACACTTTACCTGAAGACGTAATGGATGGCGTTCTGTATCAGATCTACAGCTCTTCCATCAAGATAGTCATCCAGTGCACTTCTAGCCAGGGCTAGCAAGCATTCACCCAGACCTGAGTATCAAAACATAATACAGATGCCTCATGAAGCACTATAAATTTGAATACTGAATGAAAAAGTTATTAAACTGAGAGACTGTAAGTATTACTGTAGACAGCACACAAACCTTTTAGTGCCGGGATGTAGTCCTCCTGCTCTAAGATCTGCCTGTACTCAGCAGCGGCCTCTTTAAACCGGCCGAGGATCTGTTTGATGGCGGCGGTCTGATAGAGGCTGTAGATAGAAGTGGGCTGCAGTGTATGTGCTTTATCGAAGGCTTTCATGGCTGCTGTGAAACTCCTGCGGTTCAGGTAAGCCTCACCTAAACATTCCCAGCACACCCAGTCTTGAGGATCAGCCCTCAACGCTGCCTGCAGACTAAAATCAAAGCAGAATCATGGGTAACTTTCAAAAGTCTGTTGTACAAAGTCCTTCTTCCTTCAGTCGTAATTTAACATTTCACCGCCTTGGAATTATAAGGTTATATCTGCATTCTGAGCACTTTTGAGATATTGAGCTATAAAGTTTTTGCGTTCCAGAGACTTCTGTAGATAGAACCCTTTTTGTTTTCTAAAAAAGGCCCAAAATGTACACAACTTACAAAAGAAACACCACATAATGTAAATAA
Source organism: Labeo calbasu (assembly GCA_019740295.1). Classification (NCBI taxonomy): domain Eukaryota; kingdom Metazoa; phylum Chordata; class Actinopteri; order Cypriniformes; family Cyprinidae; genus Labeo; species Labeo calbasu. The sequence goes on along the minus strand of JAHKKF010490588.1, from coordinate 12,803 downwards.
GTTGTCACAGAATAAGAATACGTGAATAACTAAATTTTGACAAAAATGTCAGATAGAACCTTAAAATTCCAAGGTGGTGGTGAAGTCATCTTTCAAAAGTATGGTAAAATAAAATAAAATAAAATAAAATGGGCCTTGAAGGCAAAATTAATTGCAGGATTCTGGGAAATTAACTTTTCTTTCACTGTGGTCTATAAAATGAAGGCTAATTTATGAATTATAATTAAATGCAAACAATGTTTAACTATAACTGAAAACAATTATTAAACTGTTTAGCAATTGTTTGCTACCTCAATTCAAATTCAGGAGTTGAACTGGACTTCACAATCTATTTTCTTAATTTATTTCCAAAAGGCATAAATACAGATGAATGGAATTCAGTGATATAGGCCTACTATTAATAAAATTTCAGAAATTTGCATCGTTATAACTGCCAACTTTAATGTTCCTGCATTAAGCAAGATCTTTAAAATATCTGCTGAGCTCACCATCCAAGGCCAGTTAAACAAATCTTATTACCACTTATGCTTTATAGCTGAAATCGATTCACTTACTCCGCAATGGCCTGTTGATGCTGGCCAATCTTGAGATGGTAGAGACCTCTCCTCATCCAGGCCCATTTAGCAGAGCCAGGAGTGGCTCTCTCTGTTACGGACTGCAGAACAGTCAGAGCTGAGTCCTGCAAAGAACACAACACACAGTCAATAAACCCCTTTAACAGGAACTCTGTGTCTTCTACAGCGTTTACAAGACGAGTTCCTTACAATTTTGAAGTTTTGACGAGAAAAACTAAGCAGAGGATACCCTCAATGGGACTTTCTTGGATAAACAAGACTTTTCAACACTCACCATGTCCCCCTGCTCCATGCTGAGGTCTACAGTAGCCGCTCCAGCCTCTGCATCAGATGAATCCATCTCAAACGCTCGCTTATAGCAGCCTCTAGCTCTGCCTTGATCTTTTGCTACCTCTCTATAGTAATGACCCAGAAAACGAAACACTGAACCAAGATACGGGTCCAGTTTAGCAGCCTTAAAAAAACAACAGAAACAAGTCATTTATTCTGTATAAAAGGATAAAGAGCATAAAATCTCATATTTGGTGGCCTTACCTTGAGTAAATGTGTATGGGCTTTGCTGCGATCCCTTCGCATTTCCTCTCCCATGTTCCAGTATAAGCTCCCCAAGAGAAAGAACAACTCCCCATTATCTGGACTTCCAGATAAAGCCTCTAGAAAGCTTTGAGACAGAGAGAAGACAAGAGGATAAGTGGAGTTTAAATCTATGCTGGATTTGATACTGCATATGTGTTTCGCACCTCTCTTCAGCTTGTTTGTACTGTTCTTTAGCAACATGTGCCAGGCCCTTCAGAGTGAGACCCTCTACGGATCCTGGGTGAGAGCTGAGCAGCTCAGCTGAAACCTGTAAGAATCATTTCATTTAAATATGATCTGTTTCTAACTTTTTTAAAAACATTTAATATCCTAGAATCTATCAAGCTATTTTAAGCTTAGATTTCAGTAATTCCATTTTTGTTTTTCACCTGAAATGCTTCCTCAGTTTGGCCTTTTTGCAAGTGAGCTTTTCCTTTCAACGCTAAAAGCACTGGGTCATTTTTGGCATCTGAAATCTAAAAGAAGACATTATCAACATTATGGAAATCAGATTACAAAACAGTTATTAATATTAATTTTTATTTTATTTAGCAAGGATGCGTTAAAGGATTAGTTCACTTCCAGAACAAAAAATTACAGATAATTTGTCAGTTTGTTTCGAATATGACTGAGCGTTTTGCTAGATAAGACCCTTCTTCCTTGGCTGGGATTGTTTAGAGCCATTTGAAGCTGCATTTAAACTGCATTTTGGAAGTTCAAACTTGGGGGCACCATTCAAGTCCACTATATGGAGAAAATTCCTGAAATGTTTTCCTTAAGAAACATCATTTCTTATCGACTGAAAAAAAAAAAAGACATGAACATCTTGGATGACAAGGGGGTGAGTACATCTGCCAATTTTTGTTCTGGAAGTGAACTAATCCTCCTTTAAATTGATCAAAGTGTGAAAACATTTACAATTTTACAAAAGATTTCTGTTTCAAATGCTGCTCTTGTGAACTTTCTATTTAAAGAATCCTGAAAAAATATATATTTTCGTGTTTCCACAAAAAAATTAAGCAGCACAACTGTTTTCAACATTGATAATAATAAGAAATGTTTCTTGAGCACTAAAAGAGCATATTATAATGATTTTTGAAGGATCATGTGACACTGAAGAATGGAGTAATGACTGCTGAAAACACAGGAATAAAAATACATTTTAATTAAAAGATATTAAAAAAAAGCAAAGAGCTATTTTACATTGTAACAATATTTCAATGTTTTTAATATATTTATAGTATTCACTGGATTTTTGATCAAACAAATGCAACCTTGGTGAGCATAAGAGACTTTTTTAAAAAAAAAAAAAAGTATTGTTAGACTGCAAATCTGTGTCAGTTTTTGGTTTAAAACGATACCTGTGTAAGGATCTGCAGAGCTTCATCAGCATCCTGGTCTCTTCCTGTCCTCACCAGAGCCTCTATTTTCAGCCTCTGCAGCTTATGAGTCCAATCAGAGTTTGCCACACTCGACTTCAGCCCTGACGACACAAAACAGCTTATTTCTGAGAACTGCCCTTTTCCACTCTGTTGTTGTCATGTTAGCTATGTTTCAGATGTGCAGTTATTTTTATCATCCAGTACCTTGGCTGGAAGCTGTGGCACTGTCAGAGTATTTATGCATTTTCAGTTGAGCCAGAGCAAGATTATACCAGCCAACGATGGAGGAGCGCATACTCTTCAGTCCTGCAGCAAAAACATGACAAATGGGTTAAACATACTATTTGTAATTTAAATTGTATAGTTTAGGAACTGCTATGAGTTTAATTAATGTTGTATAGCACTGAACATAAATCAAAGAGTTATTAAAACACATTGCTTTATATTAAACATGCATTATATTAAATTCTTCAATTATGGAATTTGATACACTACATTTCTTGCATTATATACATGAACCTCCGGTCTGAAAATTCATATCAAGACGCCATATTGGAGCAAAACACTAAACATCTTATAATTCTCTACGGTATTTATAAACTCACCTAGACTAATACTTTTGATGGCATCCTCATATTTTTTTTCCTGACAAGCTTTAATACCGAGACCAAAGTGAGCATGTGAGTTGTTTGGATCCAGTTCTGAGAGACGGCTGAAACGGCGGACAGCTTCCTCACTGCAGTCACCTACCAGAATAATCAGAGACAAGATCATTCATCAAAAAGTTGTGTTTATTTAGAAACACTGAATATGAGTTTTATGTTTTCAGAAACAGGATTATTTTAGTGCTTATATTAGTGTTCAAAAGTTTGGGGTGGGTATGAGGTTTCTGAAATAAGTCTCATCAAGAGTGTTTATTTGATTAAAAATACAGTACACAAATAATATTATGAAATAATATTACAATAATAAAAAAAAACTTTTCTATTTTAATACATTGAAAATCATTGAAAATCATTCTGGATCATGATCCAAACATTCTAATTTGGTGCTTTAAAGGAAATCTTATTGAACGCACACCTTTGAACAGTAATGTAGATTATAAAATGCTGAACAATGAAATAGATAAGAATAGTAGTAAAAAAAAAAAAACTGGCCATCCAGCATTTCATCATTTTGTGGGGGCATTGTTTTTATTTGACCTTAAAAGGAGTGTTCACCCAAAAATGAAAATTCTGTCATGAATTATTTACCCCTGGGGTTGTCCCAAACCTGTAAGACCTTTTTTCATCTTTGGAACACAAATTAAGATGTTTTTAATGAAATCTGACATGTGACATCAGTGGTTCAACCATAATTTTATGATGCTACGAGAATACTTTTTGCGTCATGGTACTCGTGATAATGCGTCAGACTGTCCCAGAAGAAAAGAAATTGTTGAATAAAGTCATAAATTTTGTTTTCTTTGTGAACATAAAGTATTATTGTAGCTTCAGAAAATGACGGTTCCCACTGATGTCACATGGACTAATTTAACAATGTCCTTACTACCTTTCTGGACCTTGACCATGGTAAGACCCTTGCTGTCTATGGAGGGGTCAGAAAGCTCTTGGATTTTATCAAAAACATAAATTTGTGTTCGAAATTGAACAAAGGTCTTATGGGTTTTGAATGACATAAGGGTGAGTAATTAATGACAAAATTTTCATTTTTGGGTGAACTATCCCTTTAATAAACTGACCTGTTCTGATGTAGTGCTCACTGAGGGCCTGTAGAGGGTAGGAGTGTGTCGGATAGCGGGACAGTGTGGCATCACAAACTTCCTTTAGCTTGGCCACCTCATGAGGAAGCTGAAGAATACACAATATGAAACATTTGCTTTGGTCCAGTCATTATTATTATGAAAATTACAATAATTGTGACATACACAGCTTAGAAGCCAACCTTAGAAAGACATTTAATGTAATCCTGTGAAAGACTTCTGTGGGCTTCACTGGGTACATCCACCGTCATTTCCAAAGCTCTTTCAAATGCTGATATCAACTGTTGAGCAAAGAAATACACTGTAAGCTTTGTAAAAATGCATGTGGTCACACTAAACTGGGGCCATGATAAAAAAAAAAAAGTAGGATTTGAGAAATAAAACTGAAATTGACTGACATGCTGCTGAGTCTCATTGTCCTGATCTTCAACAGTGTCCTGCAGGAGTCTGGTCATCTCCTTCCACAGTTCCAGCAGCTCCGAATTCTCCACACCTGCCTCTCCCTCCCTCACCTGAATTAACCTTCGCCACACTCTGGCCACCTGTGGGTGAAGTAGCAATATAAAAATATAAAGCCTGATTGTGACTTTAGAAATAATGTGTAGATTTGTGTAGGTAACAGACAGTGCAGTTATATCCAATTGCATCATTAGATGTAACATCAAGTCCTTCTAATCATATTTAAAAATCACACCTGTAAATAGTTCTTCTCCGACTGATAGACTTCCACCAACTTCTTGCTCACTTCAAAACATTTTGCTTTGTCTGAGCTGCAAATGCAGAAAAAAAAAAAAAAAAAAATCAAATCAATCAATCAATAGTATTTTTTACTCTTAACAAAAAAAACTATATTTTAATTCAAAACTCTATTTTGAAAAAAAAAAAAAAAAGCTGTTCTTTTTAACTTTATATTCATCAAAGAATCCTGAAAAAAGTACCACAGGTTGCAATGTTTCCAACATTGATAATAATTAGCATATTGGAATGATTTCTAAAAGATCTTGTGACACTGAAGTCTGGAGTAATGGCTGATGAAAATTCAGCTTTGCATCACATAAATAAATTTTATTTTAAAGTATATTAAAATACAAAACTGCTATTTTAAATTGCAATATTATTTCATAATATGACAGTTTTTTTCTGTATTTTTGATCAAATAAATGGAACTTTGACAAGTTTGAACTTTAAAAAAACATTTAAAATCTTACTGATCCCAAACTTAGAAAAAGAAACTAATTATTTATAAATTACAAATTTCAAAGTAACAAATACAGTTATGACATCTAATGAACCTCAAATTATTAAACCTTAAAATTACTGAAATTTCTGAGCTTTGAACTTTTATTGTGCTGCCCTGGAAGAGATGTCACTTCTCATATCCAGAACAATATATGAAGAGTTCAGATACAAAACCAGCTAAATCCATCGGACGTCTTTCTTTAAAAATGCATTTTTATTAGGCTCAGATGTATAGGTTTCTATGTAAGTACTGGTACTTCTGATTGGGCTGAGGCTGGTATTTTAGCAAGTTTGAAGAAAAACTATTTGATGGACGTATAATATTGCGTCGAGAGCATTCACTCAGTATCATTATCTCATTTTTGACCGAGATGGCCTTTAGCTGGTTTTGCATCTGAACTCTTCATATATAAATGCTTTGGGGACAAATACACAACTCAAAAATGATTTCCCTGATTTTAATATTTTTAGTTCATTTATTGTGAAGCAAAACTTAAAAAGCCTGGGCAGGGGGACAACTCCAAAATTTAAGAAATTCTGGTAAATTTAACACTTTTTTTAAAAAATGCAACTAGGTATATAAAGGGGCAAAAGACTTAAAACTATTGTAATTGATTACTTACATTACAGAAGAGTTACATAAGAATTACATAAGAGAAAAAAAGAGCACTTTACTTACGTTTCATACAGTGTAATAAGTTTCTGATAAATCTTTGGCAGCTCAGCTTTGAAATCTGCTTGGTCACTTTTTTCATACAGATTTGCTAAACCCTGTAAAAGAAATCCACATCTAGTAAATATTCATTACCAGACCCAGCAGTGCTCAGTATCAAGACTAACAAATAGTTAACAAACTGTGTCTCTAGATAAACACTACATTTGGACTAGTCATTATAGTTTACATATCATGACTGACCTGCCATGCAAGCAGTTGTTCTGGCTCCAGTTCAGTGGCCTTTCTGTAGGCGGTCTGTGCCTGATCCGGCTGCTGCAGCTCTGTAGCTGCCACTCCAATAAACACCCAGGCATTATAGTTATTCTTCTCAAGTTTGAGAACAGCCTGGTTGCACAAATATAGTTAAACTTGGAAGACAAATGTTTAACTTACTTACTAATGCAAATACAGTCAATCAAGTAAAAAGTGTGACATGGAAGCCTATTTATTTGCCTACAGAGATAAAGGAAGTTACTTACTGCATGCTGACAAGTAAAAGTAAACACTTACCTTACAATGTTTCAAAGCTTCTTTAAACTCTTTATTTTTGATGGCTTCCCTGGCACTTTTTAGTTCAGCTTTTACTTCTTTACTAGACATTTTCTTAAATAATTTGACAAAGATAGATGTTAATGAAGCAGCAGCAGTAAAGGATGTTTACAATTATGAATATTATGTTGCCTGATAACTTACTGACATTAAATATAGAGGCTTATTTATTAAAGCGTGCAAAAAATAACTAAACTGTCATATAAGAATACTTATTTTAAGGACAAATTGTATATATGTAGAATGTTAATGTAAGAAATGGACATACGGCTGAACTTGGTTAGCATTCCATTCAGCATTCAGTAAACAGCGCATGCGCATAACGCGACGTCATCATACCGCAACAAGCATTGTTTTTATTTCCCTAGACTTTTAAAATTATCAATATATTCGTGTCCGTACCTTATATTTATGTTATATTTATAATGTGAAAAATGTGAAAAAAATTATATATATTACATATATTCCCAGAGATGCGTCCATTGTAATCTCTACCAAACTTGAGGAGGCCGAACCAAAATTAAGCAGCCAATCACTGAAGGATTGACTGCACACGGACCAATCTGTGAACTCTCCAATGCAGCCCGTGGTTAGTGTGTCCCATGTGTTCCCCCATGTGAGAGACGCGTTGAATCGGATGAAACTGTAAATTAATGAATTATTTGAATTTACCCTTCTAAAGGCTTACTGTAATTTCTGTCAAAATGAAGAAGATAAAGGAATCCACTGAAACTAAAGCTGAAGATCAGGTTCGTGAGGTTTCACGCAGATTTCTTATCACATTCCTTAGCAAAGTTGTATTCCAAAATACTTAAAATATATAAAATATATTGGTAACACTTTACAGTAAGGTGTAATTCGTAACATTAGGTAATGTGTTAACTAACATGAACAAACAATTAACAATATTACAGTATTTAATCATATTTGTTAACGTTAGTTAATAAAAATACAGTTGTGCATTGTTAGTTCATGTTAGTTCACAGTGCTTTAACTAATGTTAACAAACACAAGATTTAATAATGCATTAATACATGTGGAAGTTAATATCAACTAAGATTAGTAAATGCTGTAGAAGTATTGTTTATTCTTAGTTCATGTTAACTAATGTAGCTAACTAATGTTAACTAATAAACCTTATTGTAAAGTGTTACCAAGATATTTAAAGCTCTGCTTTTGTTGATGTATGTATACGGGAAGTATATGAACATTTAATTAAAGATTATTAACAACTGTAATGTCTACACAGATGGAGGTATCAGATAACTCTGAGAATGAAGAAGAAAAAAGTGCAAAACAGTCTAAGGACTCCAAACGAAAAGCGAAGGAAAATGTGTCAGATGATGGAGTCTTACGACCAGTCAAGCTGTCCAAAAAAGAGCTGTACAAAGCCCCAACGGTGGAAGAACTCAACCAGCTTAAAGAAGCAGAGACTCTCTTCCACTGCAGCATATTAAAAATGCAGGTCAGAAATTATATGCATGTTTTACTGTCATTGTGTGTTATCAACACTTAGTGAGCTGCTACCTGCATGAAGTGATCTGTAGATAATTTAGCAATGTATGAATATATGTGCATTTTGACAACATAGTGAAGTTTTCTTATCGCTGATTCATATGGGTGATTTTCAGATGGAGGAACTGCTGAAAGAAGTGGCCCTTAGTGAGCACAGGAAGAACCTGGTGGACACCTTTGTGCAGCAGGTCACAGATTACTTGGAGTGTGTTCCCGAATCTGAAGTTGTGGAGGTCAGAAATCTGTGACGCATTTCTATCATCAGCAGCATCAGTGCTGTTTTCCACTGATCTGTATGGTAGCTGAAAACATCACTTTTTTTAATCGTTTTCTCCTGCTCTCCAGATGGATGATATTTCATGGTTGGTGGGTGTTGAAGTCCCATTGTTCCTTGTTCCACCGACAGCAAAAGGCAAATTTCACATGGAGCCTCCGGCATCAGTCGACCTGGTGGGCAGTTATCCACTGGGAACGTGTATCAAACCCAAAGTTTCTGTGGACTTAGCTGTTACCATTCCAGCTGTAAGTTAGACATTGAAAGCTATTTATCTATCTATCTATCCATCTATTTTCCGTTTAAGGTCAAAAGTTTAGATACACCTTGCAGAATCTGCAAAATGCTAATTATTTTTCCAAAATAAGAGGGATCATACAAAATGCATGTTATTTTTTTATTTAGTAAGATATTTCACATAAAAGACGTTTACATAGTCCACGAGAAAATGTAGAATTTATAAAAATGACCCTGTTCAAAACACACACTTGATTCTTGATACTGTGTTGTCACCTGAATGATCCACAGCGGGGAGTTTTGTTTGTTTGGTGATAGTTGTTCATGAGTCCCTTGTTTGTCCTGAACAGTTAAACTGCCTCTGTTCTTCAGAAAAATCCTTCAGGTCGCACAAATTGTTTGGTTTTTCAGCATTTTTCACACTCTTTTCACAATCTTTTCACACTGAGGACAACTGAGGGACTCATATGCTACTATTACAGAAGGTTTAAACACTCACTGATGCTTCAGAATAAAAAATAATGCATTAAGAGCCGGGGGGTGACATTTTTTTTAAACCGATGTTTACATTTTTTTCTTATTTTGCCTAAATATTATATTTTATTCATTTAGTACTGCCCTTCAGAAGCTACAGAAAATAGTTGCATGTTTCCCAGAAGACAAAATAAGTAAAATACCTTGATCTTCAAATTTAAAAAGTTTTTACCCCCCAGCTCTTAATGCATTGCTTTTCCTTCTGAAGCAGCAGTGAGTGTTTGAACCTTCTGTAATAGTTGCATATGAGTCCCTCAGTTGTCCTCAGTGTAAAAAGATGCATCTCAAAATCGTGCAGTCATTGTTAGAAAGAGTTCAAACAAGGGACTCATGAACAGCTATCACTAAACAACAACAAAAACAGCTGTGGATCATTCAAGTAACAACACAGTATTCAGAATCAAGTGTATGTAAACCTTTGAACAGGGTCATTTTTATAAATTCAGCTATTATTTTCTCTTGTGGACTATATGTAAATGTTGTTTACGTGAAATACATTATTCAGTACTAAATAAAAAATAACATGCATTTTGTATGATCCCTCTTATTTTGGTCAAATAATATCTGTGTATCTGTTTGTATGCAACTGTCTGTCTATTTGTCCATCCACCTGACTTTCTGTATATATCTGACTATAATATAATATGGAGTATTTTCTTTTTGAAGTCTATTTTGCACCCAATGGATGCAATTAACCAGCGGTACCCTCGAAAGCGAGCGCTATATCTGGCTGGCTTGGCACGGCACCTCTCCTTCGCAGAGTTTGTGGGTTCACTGCGATACTCTTGTCTACATGGGAACCGGCTTCGCCCAGTGCTGCTACTCAAACCCCCAGGTACAATTGTTCTAACAGTAGCTCGTCATACTCATTAGCTACTTCAAATTTTGCATCACATATAATTGCAATGCAAATGCTTTCTTGCCAAAGTGTGGCTACTGTTATTATCCACTCAAATTGTTTTAGCTTCCAAGTTAATTGCTTCTAACACACTTGTTTATTTTGCTGCTTTTAGTACAGTAATAGAAACAACCCTGTGGAGAAAACTGAGATTGATTGGTCTTGCTCGGGAGTGTGCATATATAAGTGTGCCAGTCTGATTTTTCGTCTTTGTTTTAAACTGAAAGTGATCATGTAACGTTTGTGTGTGGCCTTCAGGTAAAGACAGCAGTAAGGTGACTTTACGGATTCATGTCATTCCCCCACCGGACTTCCTCAAACCTAGCCGCTTCCATCCTCAGAGGAACAACATAAGGACTGAGTGGTTTACCGGCGTTTCCAAAGAACAGCAAGGTAATGTGGAATTTTCTGAGATTAGTCTCAATTTCGTGACTGAGACGGCACACAACACTGTTATGTCATAATATGTTTCTGTCATTTTTATGATGCAGAGAGCAATGAGCCCCCAACTCCTCATTATAACAGCACAGTTCTTGGAGATCATCTCCCGCTGTCACATCTTCAGTTCCTGTCAGCCATCAGCGCACAGTGTCCTGCTTTTGGAGAGGGTGTGGCTCTCTTCAAAGTGTGGCTGAGACAGCGAGAACTAGACCAGGTTAGACCACATTATTTCTGTTTGTGTTTGTATGTATATTCATTTTAATCAATTACATTTTATTATCTACCTATTGTGTGTAAGCACTTGGCAATAAATGTAATTTTTATTCTTAATGTAAATGTTCTTTTTCTGATATTGTAGTATTAGTAGATGGATTGTAGTTAAGTTAAGTTGTAGTTAAGTAGAAGGGAAATTGAAACATTTAGCTGAACTTTATACTCTTAACTTTGTATTTGGTTGATATTTCATTAATATTGTATATTTGCTTAATGCACTTTTTTTCCCACAACAAAAAGTTAAACAATTTGCCGACTGCTTATTCTAGAAAACTTTTTTTTTTTTTGTAGTCAGATAAACATAACAAACAACACCATTTTTTTAATGAATTCTGTTTCTGTTGTTTCTTTAGGGTGCAGGTTGTTTCTGTGGCTTCCATGCGTCAATGTTAATGGCTTATCTTCTGTCCACACACAAAGTGGGAAAAACTATGAATCCCTACCAGCTGTTGAGGAATGCACTGCACTTCTTGGGTAAGAGAGGTCAAAATGATTTTCATAACTTGTTATGGTGGTTATATAAGTGTATTAATCAGTTATATCTGCTTTTTGCTTTGACATTTTCAGCATCCACCGATCTGACAGAGAATGGTATCACCTTGTGTAAAAACCCAGACTCAAAAGCGGTAAGCATCAGTGACTCATGCAGTTACTTGCTGTTTTTAGCCTGGTTTGCCCTGGTTGCATCACCATGTCTTTCTTTCTCTTTTTTCCTGCTTTAGCCTTCAGTGCCGGAATTCCATGCGGCATTCTCTGTGGTATTTGTGGATCCCTCGGGGCATCTCAATCTGCTTGCAGACATGACCGCTTTTACCTACAAACAGGTGAGCACCACTGTAGTATCACTTTAGTTTGGTGATGTGATATTCACTTACTTATAGTTTATAGAACCAACATTTAAAGGCATAGTTCACCCAAAAATGAAAATTGCCATTAATTACTCACCCTCATGTCGTTCCAAATTTAGATATATTTGATGAAATTCGAGAGCTTTCTGACAATGCATAGAGAGCAATGCAAGTACTAAGTAGTAAGGACATCGTTATAAATATAGTCCATGTGACATCAGTGGTTCAACCTTAATTTTATGCAGCTACGAGAATATGACTTTATTCAGTAATTTCTTCTGTGTCAGTCAGTGGTACTCTCATAAATGCACGTTGAAGACTGACATGGAAGAGACTAAATGGTTAAAGTCATTATTTTTGTTTTCTTTGGGCTCAAAAAGTATTCTCGTAGCTTTATAAAATTATGGTTGAACCACTAATGTCACATGGACTATTTTAGCAGTCAGTTGTGTTGCTGTCTATGCAAGGTCAGAAAACTCTTGGAATTGATCAAAAATAACTTAATTTGTGTTCTGAAAATGAACAAAGGTCTTATGGCTTTGGAACTAGGGTCAGTAATTATTTAGTAATTATTTATTTTAGAATCTTCAGGCACTTTGCGGTCCGATCGGATTCCAAAACTATTCTTGATCTACATTTTTCCCCGATTAGTTCTTCTGCTGTGAAAATACATCTTTACAACCAAAATCGCAGTTTCTATGCTTTTTGTTTATAGTTGGAATCTATGTACGTCAGTTCTGCCATCTTAAAAGTAGAAGTGCGAATCTTCACTGGTTTCACGATTCAATTCAATTACAATTTTCACTATCAACACAATATCACGATGCGTCACATTCTCGATTTTCAATATTACTGCACATGGCTACATTTTCATAGAAATTTTATATCAAATTTATTTTGTGCTAAATTTACTGTATTTTTTATTACATAAGCTTGTTACTTTTTAAAACAATTACTTCTTTAAAATAAATGTTCCTTAAGTATC
>JAHKKF010490586.1:0-10298 GCA_019740295.1 Labeo calbasu | reverse complement strand
AGGAGATGTGTTGCACTGCGTGAGGCAAATGGTGGTCACAGCAGATACAGACTGGTTTTTGGTCAGTGTATATGAACCATAAAAGCCTGATGTTTCTCAAAAAAAAAAAATTCTATATTTAAAAAAAAAAAAAACGTTTTGTCTGAAAGTTCAATATATTGTTCTGTTTCAAAAATAAGATTTTTTTTCCTGGTTATTATTTCATATGTTTTGTATGCTTTACAGGGTTAAAAAATAATTTGTGTTCTTTTTTTTCTGTGGGTTACAGACGTGTTTTTTACAATTCCTAATTTTTGTTCTATATGAAAAAGGATACAACCTGAAACCATGAATATTTATGAAACTCACACACCTCTGCGCTGCCAGAAGACAGTGGGTGTAGAGTGGCTATTATTAAGAACAGGAAATGTTTCATAATTCTGGAATGGTGTAACGCCTGATGTACCTTTTTGGTTTTGAATCTCATCAATTCATATGAATCTACTGTACTTATATAGATATATGTATATATGAGCAATCTGCTTGATTAAAGTAATCAGCCATGTGTGTAAACTGCAGTGACTTACTTTGCACTGTTTTCTGTTCAGGTAGAACTGGTGTTGGCTGATGGCCATGACCCAGATGGTTTTGATCAATGAGTGACTGGCATACCAAGTGTGGATCACCAGGCCCGTCTGGCCAAACGTGCGTTTAGTCACTGTTCGCCTGCATGCAGACACACACATGCACACACAGCATGATCACTGGGACACATTCACAGAGGAAACTGAAAAACATTCACATTCACACTCTGTAGGAAATAACAACTAATACATTGCATAATAACACACATATTTTAACAGTTACTAATTTGTCAAAACAATTAATCATGATTAATCACATCTAAAATAAAAATTTGTATTTACATAATATATGTGTGTGTACTGTGCATATTTATATGTATATATAAACACACACACACATATTTGTATATTTAAGAAATATATATAATATATATTTATGTATACTATAAATAATAAATAAATATGCACAGTACACACACATATAAACGTAAACACAAACTTTTATTTTGGATGTAATTAATCATGATCAATCAATTTGACAGCGCTAATTTTAATACTTTTTTTAAATATATATATATATATATATATATATATATATATATATATATTTATTTATTTTTTATTTTTTTTTAGAGATTTTAAGAGTTTAAGAGCAAGAGATATAAACTGCCATTCGAAAAGTTTGGGGTCAGTAAGATTTTCTTTTTAATAAATGAATACTTTTATTCAGCAAGGATACATTAAATTAAATACAAAAGTAAATACATCCACCTTTTTCTCAACACGGAAGTTTCGGAAGTTTTGATTAACATTTACGGTCTTTGGTGTTTCTAGTCAAATTAAGACATTTTCCTAACCAATAATATAATGTTAAACCTTAAAAATATTTTTTTTTATATTTAGTTATATTGAAAAGTTTCAATTCAGTCAATCTTTTTTTACCCTGTTTTAACATGGATTTCTTTGGGGACCGGAACAAGAAAGCACCCAAATGGAAGTTAGAATCTATCATGGCACCGCTCATTGCTTACTTAGGAAAAAGGTGGATAGTTTTAGAAGATTTTTATTTGAAATAAATGATTTGAAATTTTCTATTCATTAAAGAATAGATGCTTTCCACAAAAATATGAAGCAGCACAACTCGTTTAAATACTGATAATAACCAGAAGTGTTTCTTTAGCAGCAAATCAGCATATTAGAATGATTTCTGAAGGATCATGTCATACTGAAGACTAGAGTAATGATGCTGAAAATTCAGCTTTAAAACCTTAAAAAATTAATTACATTTTAAAATTTATTCACAGAGAAAAAAGTTTTAAATTATAATAATATTTCACAATATTACTGTATTTTTGATCAAATAAATGCAGCTTGGTGAGCAGAACAGACTACTTTCAACAACATTAAAAAAATCTTCCTGACCACAAACTCTTGGCTTGTGTTTGTGTGTTGGTACTGTATTTATGGTGAAAACCAGCTCTGATATGATCTCTTGTTCACACACACACACACAAATCCAAAAACCAAAAATTTCTCCTCACCTGTGAGGATCATTCACCTCCACAGCAAACTTCTTCTCTCTGAAGTACAAGTTCTCCAGCTGCTTCCACTGGAAAAGCTAATGCAAGAAACACAAGATGTGAGAGAGAATTTTACTGGATTCCAGCAGGTGGGCTGATCTCTAGAGTTCACAGTGAGTTCAGGTGCTTCGCCGACTACACCTCAATGCAAAATGATTCACTACGCGTCAACCTGGCAACCGCTGCAGTACAGCATGTAACCACAACAATCCGCAAATTATATTCACTTATGATTTTAGCAAATTAGCTTTAAAAAAAAAAAACAAAAAAAAAACAAAACAACAACAGCATATAAGAATGACATGAAGGTTTACTACAACAAATTTTCAGTTTAGGATGCATCCATACTCAAGTTGATTTAGTATGCATTCACTGTCATTCAAAGGTTTGGGGTTGGTAGGATTTTTAATGTTTTTGACATAGGTCTCTTATGTTCACCAAGGCTGCATTTATTTGATCAAAAATACAGTAAAAGGTGTCAAATTACGAAATATTATTACAATTTAAAATAACTCTTTTCTATGTGAACATATTTTAAATTGTAATTTATTTCTGTGATCAAAGCTGAATTTTCAGCGTCATAACTTTAGTCTTCAGTGTCACATGATCCTTCAGAAATCATTCGAATATGCTGATTTACTGCTCAAGAAACATTTATTACTATTAATATTGAAAACAGTTGTGCTGCTTCATATCTTAATATTTCTGTGGAAAATGTTTTGTGGAAATCGTTTTTTTCCAGGACACTTTGATGAACAGAAAGTTGAAAAAACGCTAACATTTTTTTTAATAGAAATCTTTAGGATAAAAGTCTTTATTGTCACTTTTGATCAATTTAATGTATCTTTGCTGCATAAAAAGATGTAATTTATGTCTCTCTCTCTTTTTTTTAAATCTCTGACCCCAAACCTTTGAAAATCACTTTAATTTAGACATTTGACAGTAACCCTACATTTTTATGGATATGTTACCATTAAAAGTAGATGTAAGGTTCCTGAAGGGAATAAAGACTATTTCTACCAATACTTATAAACATTATAAAATATAATATAAACACTTACTCTCCCACGATTTTACACCATCACAATATTTCAGCAGAGGCGTTTGCAGGTTACCGACAAGAACAAACTCTCTCAAGACTTCATGTGCGAAATCGAATTATCCAGCTTTTAGAGCCTCTTACCGGTGGTTCGGTAAGGTTAAATGATGTTAATCAAATCCTGAGCTTCTTCATTATGTTATCGTCTACTCTGCTGAAGCCGTCTTTACTCGCGGTTCCTGACTTGTCTCATCAGGTTTCCTACAGGAGCTCAGGCACGCAGTCTTGGCCCAGCCTCTTGCTGCTCATGACATCAGTCAGATACCAGAGCAGTGAGGACTCGCGCATCAGGCTCTCCTCCCTGCTGTGAAACTCAACTAAAGACCAGGGTGGATCGTTCTCTCTCTCAGGCTAGGTCACCGCTCCACCTGTTCTAGCTCAGACAGCGAATCCTAAACCAGTTGTTCAATTCATAATTTCGTTTGTGTACAATTTGTATTATATAATTCTGTGTATTATCAGTGCCACAATCTCTCTATGATGATTTTAGGGCCCTATGAGTTTTGCAACATGGAAAACATGCATGGAACTGCAGAATCCAGTCAAATGGAGTTTACCGTTTTCAGCCTCTGCAGTCCCACTATATAAGGACATAAACCATGCCCACACAAACTTCATCCCCAGAGCTACTCCGAGAGTCAATTCATGAGCATTTTACAGTTTCATTTGAGGAAAACTACAGACAGATATGCACATTAAAAAAACTTCACTTCCAGAACAAAAATGTACAGATAATTTACTCATCCAAGATGTTCATGTCTGTCTTTCTTTAGTCTTAAAAAGATTATGTTTTTTGAGGGAAACATTTCAGGATTTCTCTTCATATAATGGACTTCAATGGTGCCCCAAGTTTGAACTTCCAAAATGCAGTTTAAATGCAGCTTCAAAGGGATCTAAACGATCCCAGCCGAGGAAGAAGGGTCTTATCTAGTGAAACGATCGGTTATTTTCTAAAAATATTTACAGTTTATATACTTTTTAACCTCAAATGCTCATCTTGTCTGATGAGCATCGTGAACTCCGTGTGTTCTGACTCAAGACAGTTAGGGTATGTCGAAAAACTCCCATCTCACTTACTCCTCCAACTTCAAAATCGTCCTACATCGCTGCAGAAGTACGGACCCAGTGTTTACAAAGTGAATGTGCAAAGATCAAACGCCTTCACAAAAAAGGTAAAACAGCGATGTAGGACAATTTGGAAGTTGGAGGAGAAAATGAGATGGAAGTTTTTAGATGTACCCTAACTGTCATGAACCGGAATACACAGAGTTCACGCAGAGCTAGACAAGATGAGCATTTGAGGTTAAAAAGTCCATAAATTGTAATTTTTTAAAGACCCTTCTTCCTTGGTTGGGACCATTTAGAGCCATTTGAAGCTGCGTTTTGGAAGTTCAAACTTGGGGCACCATAGAAATGAACATCTTGGATGGAGGGAGTGAGTAAATTATCTGCAAATTTTTGTTCTAGCAGTTAACTTCTTAGCAGTCAGTTTTTTATTCCAGGGTTAGCGTACAGTGCATATGATGCAAATTTCGTCATCAGAATAGTACACGCGTACTGTACGCACATCACCTGAATTTTGTAACCGCATATGTGCCCTGAATTTGTTTTGCAGTAACTTAATTGTTCCACAAGGTGGCAACACTCTCCCAGGCCGTTGTTTCACAGTATAAAACGAAACTAAAGAGACGGAACAACAACAACAAAATAGTGGTAACATTAGCAACATTTCTGTGAGCGAGAGGGTATTAGATACCCCAGCTTTGGTTTAAAAGAGTTCAAAAATATTTGTTATCGGTAATAACTTATTGAAGAAAATAGAGCAGACACTAGACATGCATGACGCATTGTAGAGCGCATGTGTCGACCGCCTGCTAGCGTACATGTACAAAAACAAAGTATACTTTGGGCTTAACTCAAAGTTCTACAAGTCAGGGTTGCCAGGTCTGCGTAAAAACAAAAAAGTTTGACTAAACGAAAAAAGTTTGCTAATCAAAACTATCCCAAAACTAGCCTTATTACGTTTTTTCATAGTTGACCCCTATATCAAAACAACGCTTTAACCTGTGGACTAAAAAACAATCCATAGCAACAATGTAGACCTTATGTAGCTCCACCCCTTTGCATTTCCACAGCGTGAAGGTAAGGTTGTATGAATTTATGAATGAACCAATTGTTTATAAATTGTACCGGTCTACTGACATTTATCACATCTGCTTCGAACATTACAATACGAATGATAACTTTTGTTACTTAACGGCTGCGTACTTGTTTCTCTGATGCGTAAAATTTGTAAAAGTAGCTTAATTCTTTGTGAAATCCACAGGCTTGGCAACATTGCTTCACAGCATCCCGTCAAATTAAAAGCTTGGTTTAACTTGAAGAAATTGTAACAAAAAGCACTTTTTAATGTAATAGTAACACTAATAACAATACAATAATTAATGAAACTTTATTTTATTACTTAATTATGGAATAATCACATTTTGTTTTCTGTTTGCAAGTAAAAATAAAACAAAACACATTTGGTAAAACAAAAATACAAATTTGACATGTGTTTGACATATTTGTAGCAATAGCCAACAATACGGGTATGGGTCAAAATTATCGATTTTTCTTTAATGCCAAAAATCATTAGGATATTAATTAAAGATCATGTTCCATGAAAATATTTTGTACATTTCCTACTGTAAATATATCAGAGTTTAATTTTTGATTAGTAATATGCATCGCTAAGAACTTAATTTGGACACATTTAAAGGTGATTTTCTCAGTATTTTGATTTTTTTGATTTTTCAGATTTTCAAATATATGCCAAATATTGTCCTATCCTAAAGCTTATTTATTCATATTTCATATGATGTATAAATCTCAATTTCAAAAAATGTACCCTTATGACTGATTTTGTGGTCATTGGTCACATATTTCGTTGGGTCCTAAAAATGATATTGTTTTTTTTTGTTTGTTTTTTTTGTTCAGCTTTTAACAAAATGTTGTTAAATTGTATATACTTCATGATTTTAATTAATTAGACTTTTATATAATTAATAAAATGTAAATTAACCATTAAAACTGAGTCCATATATATCCATATATATATTCACAATGCACACCGGTACAACAGTTGTTTTTCCTATCCATGTGTTACATCAGCACACTGTTTTATGTAATGCAGACTATACGTGTTGAATGTTACACTTCATTTCTATATCATCATAGCCTCAAGTGCAAATAAACTATGAGAGCAAGTGCTGACATGCTGTGAGTCTCGTCTGGGGAAATCTAAGCCTCATTTCACAGGATACACTGAGCTGCGTACAATGACTCATGATTCTGTTTATATAAGAGATATGTACTCCAGCGCCCAGAGACAGGAAATACAACGTACCTTTCGAGGTTTTACTTTATCTTGGTGATCATACTGTCCTATGCCTTTATAGCTGATGCCCAGCCACCATGGAATACCTTGTTTATCCTGCCAGACAAGAAAGACCTTTTCATTAGTTACACATCAACAGCCTGAAAGACTGATACCATCTTTTATCAACAAATATTTACATTATTTACAGTGACGTAGTTACACACAATGTAATAGCAGTAAAGTATGCATAATTACTAGCAACAAACCTTCAACCAAACCCTAACCTAATGCCACATAAATACGTTAATTAATATTAATCAGCATTTATTTATGTAATTACATTGAAACAATGTCACCTTAAGATAAAATGTAACTTGAAATATTTAAAAACTGAAACTGCATGGATTTAGTTAAAGCACAAAAATTATGCATGATCCTTGAACAGAAATTAAGGACCTGGGGCAAAATGCCACCAAAAGTAACAAAAATAACCAAGATCCAACTATCACCAAAATGACACAAAGAGGGAGCAAAAATTCTCATGCAGTGAATTTGATTGAACAAACAGACAGATAGATAGATAGATAGATAGATAGATAGACAGACAGACAGACAGACAGTTCAGCTGATATATTTAAAAATCCTAAAAACAAGACACGTTTTCATGAGAAGCAAAACGTCAAAAATTTGGAGTAAGACTGTGGTACAAAATTGTTATGCTTTTGAAATAGGTCTATTACATTCACTAAGGCGGGATTTACTATCACAAATACAGTAAAAACTGTAAAATTGTGAATTAATATTACAATTTAAAATACCTGTTTTCTATTCAAACATACTGTAAAATGTAATTTATTTTTGTGATTTAAAGCTGAATTTTCAGCATCATTACTCCAGTCTTCAGTGTCATATGATCCTTCAGAAATCATTCTAATATGCTGATTTGCTGCTCAAAAACATTTATGATTATTTATGATTATTGATAAGAACAGTTGTGCCACTTGATATTTTTCTGGAAACTGTATTTTTTTTAATTATTATTATTTATTTATTTAATGGAAATTTAAATACCATTTTTAATAGAAATCTTTACAAATTAAAAGTCTTTTACTGTCACTTTTGATCAATTTAATGCATACTTTTAATGCATAATTTTGTTTTTATATTCATATTTTTATAGAAACTGATACATTTTAATTTTAACTAACCCTAACTTACTAGCTAACTAACTAAATGATACTTGAAATAAAACAAATTATAACAAAAAAAACTAAAAAATTAAAATTACAATTAAAAATAAATAAAAATGGGTAAATAAAATAATTAAAAAAATGGTATATGTATTTTTTATTACTATTTCAGCTATTTACCAAGACAACATTTCTCATTTTCATTTAGTTTAACTTAGTGTATGGTGACTAAATATTAAATAACTAAAACTTAAATTAAAAAAAATAATAATAAAAATAATATAAAATAAAATAAATAATAAAATAATAATAATAAATAATAATAAATAACGCATTTTAATTTAGCTAGTAACCAAGACAACATTTTTCATTTTCATTTAGTTTAACTTGATGTTTAATAACTAAATACTAAATAACTAAAACTATAATTTAAATAAAAACAAACTAAAAATAAATTAAAATAGAAAATAAAAAAAATAACAAAAGAAAACATTTCTCATTTTCATTTAATTTAACTTAATGTACAATAACTAAATACTAAATAACTAACACTTAAATAAAAAAAAAACTATAAAAACAACAAAAACAAATAAAATTGACAAACAAAAATCACTAAAACTTGAACTAAAATTAACATGAAAGCAGAAAAGATAAAAATTGTTAAAATTGTTAATAAAAACTAATTCAAACTAGTAACAAAAACTATAATAGTATCTCAATGATACTAAATAACACTAGTTGTAGTTTTATGATTATTTATTTTAAAGGTGTAATCTGAAAATAAAATAATAATTGAAAATGGTTCTGCTTATTATTTATTAGACACCTACATAAAACACAAATTATTGGTACTAGGCTAAAAATTCAACGTCACTCGATCTCTATCAACAGGAACAGTAGATAACAGTACATAAAATTACATTAATTATAAAATTATATAAATATATAAATGATATAACTGTATTTTAGTGTATTCTTGACTGATAACTGATCATCAAATAATTGTTTCAATCAACAAATGTAAGCAAATCATTCTTACATAGTGTTTAATATGTATAATATAATGTAATATAATATAATATAATATAATATAATATAATATAATGTAATATTAATATTAAATTTTTTTTTTACCTTCACTTCATAATAATGCACTCCATATGTGGGCAGTGACTCCACCAGGGTCAAATACCTGAAACAGACATAATGAGCACTTACATATTTGCTTAAAGTTGATCTTTAACAGCATCTTAAGTATCTATCAGCACACATCAGGCCTGAGGTGTAGGCGTGAATGACTTAAGCAGCCAATCATAAATCAGTTCTCCCCTGATGGGCCGCCCCCTCGAGGCTAATCATTGTTTTTCCAATACTCACTGCACAATGGCCTGTCCTCTGGAGAGTCCTTTCAACAGCTTGTAGTGCTCAATCACACGCTCCTCGCTGCAAAAGAGAAGAATGATGAAACCCGCTCCACAGAGGACATATTTTCCAAGCCTCCCTCAAACCTCAGCGCGTCAGCATAAAGACAGCAGAGCACGGATCATCAGCCATAAA
Organism: Labeo calbasu; assembly: GCA_019740295.1. Lineage (NCBI taxonomy): Eukaryota > Metazoa > Chordata > Actinopteri > Cypriniformes > Cyprinidae > Labeo > Labeo calbasu. Next base: position 948 of record JAHKKF010490586.1, on the reverse strand, counting down.
GCTCTCATAAAGGGCTATAAATGCAGCTTCAGCATCAATGACTCATCGGCTCTCGATGTAAATCTCACGGCTGTCCGTGCCGCTGCCTTAAATGACACATCAGCGCTGGCAGTAATTAAACAGCTTTAGACCGTGAGAACAACATATCAGGCATTTTATTCATTTTTTCAGTAAGCTATAATACACATATATTAACAGTAATCATATTTTAATCGGTATTTTGTCTAGTTGTACAGTTAATATATTTAAAAATCCTAAAAACAAGACACTCTTTTATGAGAAGTAAAATATTAAGAAAATATACATTATTATGCATTAATATACAAAACTGTTATGCTTTTTAAATAGGTCTCATGTTCAAGGCTGCATTTATTTCATCACAAATACAGTAAAAAAAAAAATTGTGAAATATTATTACAGTTTAAAAATACCTGTCTTCTATTTAAATGTATTGTAAAATGTAATTTATTTTTGTAATTTAAAGCTGAATTTTTAGTATAATTACTGCAGTCTTCAGTGTCACATGATCCTTCAGAAATCATTATAATATGATTATTTGCTGCTCAAGAAACATTTATGATTATTATCATTGATGAAAACAGTTGTGCTGCTTTATATTTTTCTAGAAACTGTAATTTGTTTTTTAATCTTTTTTTTGTTGTTTATTGTTTTATTTAAAAGAAAAGAAAATTTAAATGAACATTTTTAATAGAATACTTTATAGAGTAAAAGTCTTTACTGTCACTTGTGATCATTTTAATGCATACTTTTAATACATATTTTTGTTTTTATATTCACATTTTTGTAGAAACTGATACATTTTAAATTTAACTAACTAAATAAATAAATAAATGATACTTGAAATAAAGCAAATTCTAACCAAAAAAAATAAATAAAAAATATTTTTTATTAATTAAAACATTTAAAAAATACATAAAAATAGAAAAA
>JAHKKF010490585.1:0-14256 GCA_019740295.1 Labeo calbasu | reverse complement strand
AAGAAGTCTGAAACCCAGTGAGGAAGCTTTGCTCAGGCGTTCGGCAATACCTTTCCTTTAAATCGATTTGTTTTTGTACTGTGTTCACATTTCGTGTGTCGATCTTTTTATTAAAGCCTCAGATTGTTTTTATTCTTTTAATAAATGCTGGCTGAAGTGCACTTTAAAGTGCGGCTCGTTAAGCATGTTCAACACATCTGTTTTTATATAAAAAATCTGAATCATAATAATAACCACTATAATGTGTCAGATGTTATCGTTAGAGAAAATGAATTAACGAAAGAGTTCCTCCTGGTGTAAAATTAAAATCTCTGCTGCATGTATATGATTTTTCAAATCGCTATAAACATCTAAAAAAAACTTGAAATGCCTCATGTAATCATAACATCTCACCCGACCGGGTTCAAAAGAGTGTAAAACATGCTTACGATATTATTCTGATCAGCTCAAATTATTTTCCAGATGGAAACCGAATGAGTTTTTGAAATGGGTGAATCTCACAAAACCTGTTTATTTCCCTCCAAAGTGTTTTATATAAAGAAAATAAAGCCTTTATTATGATGCTTTCATAATGAATAAGCACATTTTCACCTCAGTTGTCAGTGAAAGACATCAAATCAATGAGAATTGGGGTCAAAATGTGTGCAATAATGCCAATTCAAAATTGATTTTAAGAAAATGCTTAATTTTCTTGTGCAAAAACAATTTTGCGAGATTCGGCCTGTGTTTTTATCTTCACGTCTCCTGTTGTAACATACTAAAAAAACAGCTTTCCTCCATGTAAAGGTTGTTTTAAAACTAGCTGTGATTTTCATCCTGCGGTAATATGAATGACTTATGTTTGCTTTTGCTTTTATACATATATTTTTAGTTATTTTTAGCTCTAGATTGTTTAGTTTTGTTTGAACATGTCAGTAACTTGATGACACTGTTGTAAATGACACTATTATACGTCCTGTGTAGTTCATCACAGACTCTGTTATTAAAGTCTCAAACAGCCACTGATGATGATGCTTTGCGTGTTCTGGATTGGTTAGAAACACTGTGAAAATATTCACTCGACCATCCCGAATAACTACACATAAAAATAACACGCTTAAGATAAATAAATCAGCATCTGAGTGAATCTCACAAAGAAACGTCCAATTCATAGTTCAACACATTTTAAAGAATTTTTGCATGGAAAAAAGTCCTTTTTGTGTGTGCATATAATCAGCATAAATTTAGTGCAATTGTTATGTCATTATACTTGCAAAAATATAGATTTTTTTTTTCTGTATTGCAGTATTTGGTTTCTGGTTCATATTTTTCCCCAAAATTAAAAAAATAATGGATTAAAATAGTTAAATGACTTGGATTTTAATTTCCATTCTTTTGACTTGTCGTTGAATTATGACTTGTACGTTTCTTTACAGATTTTGTGAGATTCATCTATTGTAAGTTGACTAACCTGTGCAGTTTGATCAATTCTCTTTAATATGATTGTAACAAATTGCTGTTGTTTAACACATAAAAAGGCAGAAAGGAGTGAAATACTAACCTGATCTTTAGTTTTTAATGGTGCAAATAGCTTTTGGCTTGTACAGATGAATTCTGAACCAATGTGAAGCCGGCAGTGCAGTTGGAGTTTGGTTTAGACACTATAGAGTCTGACTAACAATCACAACACGAGCGTTTGCTGAAGGACTGCATGGCATTATGGGCTTTTAGCTTGTGTTGTTTGTCCTTTGCACTGTTGATCTTCTGTTGATCTCAGCTGTTCTTCATTTTTAGTTTCTGTTCAATCTCTAAATGCTGTTCTTTTTCTCCAGAATAATTGTATGTAATACAATTTTAAAATGTTTTTTTTTTTTTTTTTTTTTCATGGTACTGTTTATTTTGCAACCATGAATAAATCTCCATCTTTAAAAAACAGCCTTGATTTGATGGTTGTTTGATTTTATAAAACTGATCTGATACAATTGCACTTAATGTAGGGAGTAATGTAATGAAGCTATTGAAATAATACACATTTATGTTTACTGTAATGCTTATTGAGAGAGTAATGTGATTGATATAGCAGTTTGTGAATGTAATATACTGAAATTTATTACGTTTACTCCAAAGGTAGCCAGTATACAAGCCAATATTATCCACTGTACTTTGGACAGACGCATGTGATATAATTCATAAAGTGTGTAACTTCATTGACACCAACTGTGAAAATGGCATCGAGATCTTTTACTTAGGAGAATTTGATTTGTCCAGTGTGCAGAGATATTTTTAGAAATCCCCTTCTTCTGTCCTGTAACCACAGCGCTTGTAGAAATTGTATTGAAACATTTTGGGAAAATCAAGCATCTAAAGAATGTCCAGTTTGCAGAAGGAGATCTTCAAAGGAACATCCTCCATTACATTTTGCTTTGAGGAAGAAGTGTGAGACTTTCTTAGAAGACAGAAGACAGAAGTCTTCATCAGAAATCTGCAGCGCTCACAAAGGGAAGCTCAAACTCTTGTCTGGATGATCAAGACCCTGTTTGTGGCACGTGTCGAGATATGAGAAAACACACCAACCACAAATTCTGTCCTGTAGACGAAGCTCTGATAGAAAATAAGGTCAGATACTTGATTTTATTAAATTGTCAAATAAAAATTATTGACAGATGTTTTCATAATGATATATATATATGGGACCCTGGACCACAAAACCAGTCATAAGGGTCAATTTTTTAAAAATTGAGATTTATACATCATCTGAAAGTAAATTAAATAAGCTTTCCATTTATGTATGGTTTGTTAGGATAGGACAATATTTGGCCAAGATGCAATTTAAAAATCTAAGGGTGCAAAAAAATCAAAATATAGAAAATTGTCTTTAAAGTTGTCCAGGTGAAGTTCTTAGGAAATGTACACAATATTTTCACGGAACATGATCTTTACGTAATATCCTAATGATTTTTGGCAATAAATAAAAATCAATAATTTTGACCAATACAATATAATTTTTGGCTATTTCCAAATATACCTGGTCAATTTATGACTGGTTTTGTGGTCCAGGGTAACATATAAGATGAAGGAAAAATAAATCCAGATGTGTTTTATCTGTTAAACTAGATGAGTAAAATTTGAGAATAAACTTTTTAAGTTGGCTTGACAAAGCTTAGCCTGAAAGTTTGAAGCAATTGTAAAAGTATGAAAGATGATTTTGATGGCATGATTCAGGACATGTTGTTAGCATGTTTTAGCATGATTAGCTTGTTGTTTGCATTTTATAGGCTAATTACAATGTTGTTCGCATGATCAGCAGGTTACTAGCATGTTGCTAGCATACTGTTAACATGTTGTTAGCATGTTTCTAGCATGATTAACAAGTTACTAGCATGCTTTTAGCATAATAAGCATGTTGCTAGCATGATTCTAACATGATCAGCATGTTACTAACGTGTTGTTAACATGATTAGCATGTTACTAGCATGTTACTAACATGACTAGCATGATTAGCATGTTAGTAACATGTTGCTAGCATGACTAGCAAGTTACTCGCATGCTTTTAGCGTAATAAGCATGTTGCTAGCATGATTCTAACATGATCAGCATATTACTAACATGTTAGCATGATTAGCAAGTTACTAGCATGTTGCTACCATACTGTTAGCATGTTTAACATGTTGTTAGCATGTTTCTAGCATAATTAACAAGTTACTAGCATGCTTTTAGCATAATAAACATGTTGCTAGTATGATTCTAACATGATCAGCATGTTACTAACATGTTGTTAGCATGATTAGCATGTTACTAGCATGTTGCTAGCACAACTAGCATGTTACTTGCGTGTTGTTAGCATGATTAGCATGTTACTAGCATGTTGCTAGCATGCTTTTAGCATAATAAGCATGTTGCTAGCATGATTCTAACATGATGTTAGCATCATTAGCAAGTTACTAGGATTTTGTTGTCATGATTAACATGTTACTAACCAGTTGCTAGCATGATTAGATTTGAAACATTTAGTGAACATTTATATAGTAAAAATTGAAAAACGGCAAGAATGAAGGTAAGACAAAAAGACATCTAACCAATAATTTGGCCATCAAAGATTAACAAACTATTCAGGAGATAAAAAAAAATGCCTTGACCTGAAAGATGATTCTCATGTGGGTTGGTGTTTTATAACAACTTATGTTGTATAAAAATAAAAAACGTACTGAATTAGGGACAGTTCAAAAGTAGCCAGTATAAAACCCAGTATAAACCAATGATCTTTGGACAGATTCATGTGATGATCTGCTGTTATAGTTCACAGTGTTTAGCCCAGACGACAAAACTTCGGTCATCATTTTTGTTTCTGACGATTACTGATGTTTCTGGTGCACTGAGAAAATCATGTCGAGGTCTTCATTTGAGGAGGATTTGCTTTGTCCTGTGTGCTACAACATTTTTGTAAATCCTGTAGTTCTGTCCTGTAGTCACAGCATCTGTAAAGATTGTCTTCAGAGGATTTGGGAAAATAAAAGACTTAAAGAATGTCCAGTTTGCAGAAGGAGATCTTCAAGGGAACATCCTCCGTTAAATCTGGTTTTGAGGAACCTGTGTGAGACCTACCAACAGAAGCCGGGTCGGAGATCTTCATTTAGAGGTGAAACTGTATGCGGTCTTCACAATGAGAAGCTCAAGCTCTTCTGTTTTGATGATCAGCAGCCCGTGTGTTTGGTGTGTCGAGATTCCAGAAAACATGCAAACCACCGTTTCTGTCCCATGGATGAAGCTGTGATGGACAATAAGGTCAGACAAATGATTTTCATTTTTTTAATCATCAAAAATTATTAATTATTGACAGACATTTTCACAATGCTAAAAATACTGGTGTCGGTGTATTTACACCACCATTTTGTAAAGATCAGGCAGTAATAAAAGCAGGCGTTATTTTTATCTCTTGAGACCAAAGAGCTGTTTTTGGTCTTTTATGTCTTCAATATTTTATATTATTTTATTCTTCCTTTTTCTAGCTTAAAAAAAAACTATTAATGTGAATACGACATGAGTCAAAGCATATTTTGAATTGTGAAAGTAATCTTTTAATATTACAATAGTATTTGTCAACCCTGCTAAAAAAAAAAAAAAAAAAAAAACAATGAAAACCAACACAGAAATTGTAATAGTTTTCACTACAAACATTACAAACCATTAAAAATGGTTTCTGTAGTGTATTTTGGGACATATTCCATTAGGATTTAGTGATTTTAACAAGCCACCAATAGAAGGCGACCAATTACCAGTAGAGACCAACAAGAACCATTACAGTTTCCATTAAAACCAATACAATTCTCATTATAACCATTACAAAATCTTTGATAGTTTCTATTGTTTTGTTTGTTTGTTTCAGCAGTCTTAAAACATTTATGATGCATCAGCAAAAATTCATTTCCTTCACTGTCTGTAATATATTAAATAAAAGAGGCAAAGTCCTAAAAATGAAAACAGAGTTGTAAGAGACTCATTTTTATGTTTATTCAATTCAGGAGATACTCAAAGTTGCCCTGGAACGCTTAAAGGAGAAACAGAGAATATTTGAGAATTTGAAACAGAGTTGTAATGAAGATGATCAACAAATTAAGGTTTGAAACAAACAATTATTTAATCTATTTTAGAAATGTAAATGTAAGATAATGATATAGATCGAGTTTGGCCATTATATCTTAAAATGTCTTTCATTTAAGTTTAACGCTGAAGACGCTGAGAAGCAGATAAAGGAGGAATTTGAGGAACTTCACCAGTTTCTACGAGATGAAGAAGCTGCCAGAATAAAAGCACTGAGAGAAGAAGAGAAACGGGGGAGTCAGACGATAAAGCAGGAGATTAAGGAGATGAGCAAACACATTTCGTCTCTCTCATGTACAATCAGAGACATTGAGGAGCAGATGAAAGCTGAAGATGTTTCGTTTTTGCAGGTCTCAGAAAATAAATGTCATTTTCAGAGATTAAAACCAAATTCTGGTTTGTTGATTCATTTGCATCTTTTTTTTTTCTTTACAGAACATTAACGCCACGTTGCAAAGGTTTGTGTCTTGTCTTTTCTCTTCTCTGTGGTTCTGAACTCAAACCATCAGCATCTCTGACTGAAATGTTTCATTTTCAGAGCTCAGTATAACCCGCCAGTTTCAGAACCTAATCCAGCAGTGATCAATTTCTCAAATCACCTGACCAACCTGAAATTCACTGTCTTACAGAAGATGCAGGAACATTGTGGTAAAAGTGAGTATGACAGAATATAATGACTTCTGTGGTTATTTGTGTTATGTGTATGATTATGTACCTGTGTCTTCTCTTTTAGCTTCATACTTCAACTTTGATCAATCAGATTTCCATTCTGATCTCGCTGCAATGGACATTTTTGATAATCCAGAGAAATATGAAGAATATGAAGATTTCCCGACTAGTAGAGGAAACAGCACAAACATTTTATGGGTCCCACAGTTAAATGAAGACCAGTCTCCATGGGAGGTTCATCCAGTCCGTACAAATAATTTATTAACTGCCCTGGTCCACACCACAGAACCAACCTACAACCTACCCAAATTCCCCCAAACTCATGTTCAGTCATCTAGAGGCAGAGGGCACAATTTGAGGAAAGTTCCACCAACATTATGTCGGTCTTCAAGATATGATCATCTGTGACAGAGGGGTGGGCAATAAACATAAATTTCTTAAGAGCAATTTTTGAAGGGGACACAAATAATACAGCTAAAATTGTACTTGTAATAGATGTACATAGCATGCTGTTTAAATATCACGTGGTCATATTATAATTATTTATTATATTGCGTCTTCCACATAGTATTTAAGGTTTTGTCTGGGACTGAGAACGTCTCCTATTTAGATATTCAACCACAGCAAGCCCGTTGATCTGCCACTTAACATCATATTAAGCAACACCCAACACGTCGGTAGGTTTACAATATTGGCCTAACATCAGTTCACACCAGGGGCGGACTGGGACAAAATTTCAGTCCAGGAAATCTCACACTCATCAAGGCCATCCCATACACCCACACCAAATTTTGAAACCACGGACAACAATATAAATATATTTTTATGGCCATCATAATCATCACATAAAGAAGTTTAAATCGACTGGGGCCGTGGTATGTCTTTAACTTCCACTTTCCTTTTTAGTCTCTTTTAATCTCTCTGTATCTCTTTTTTTTTTTACAAATTTTCTTGTATTTGTCACTTTTTCATCAACACATCTCCACCTTTTTGCAAAAAACCTCATTGTAATTTGTTTGCACATAGCAATGTTGCCTACATTTATTTTTGAGAAATTGAAGTATTACATTAGAACCATGTGTTATTGTTTTAGTTTGCCTAAATGTCAAAATTAGTACAATTATAGTTATATCTTGAATATACCTTTATAGAAAAATCTTAAAACTGAACATGTTTTTGGTTTTATTTTGATTAAAAATACGGTTAATTTTCATAGGGGGTGTGTTGCTGTTGTCTGCCTTAGCTCCCTCTGAACCCGTTTTAAAATGATGTGAATATTTGTCGGCTGAATTCCTACTCTTTACAGTTGTAATTATGTCCTTTTGTTATTTTTGCAGTAATTGACTGCTACTGCTAACATTTGCTAGCAGTTTAATGCTTAACTACAAAGACAACACTACAATAGTCTATTTACAAATATAACTGACCTGCACTTTAAGTCCTGAACAGAACAGCTTTTTCTCTCTGCTGCACCTGGGCACTTCCATTCTCGAATCTCGCATCCTTTTGGCGGATGTGCGCAAAATGAAACGCTTTGCTAGTCAAGACTAACCGATTCATTCCGAATTAATCGCTTTTATACATTCGACAGGCAAAAAAAACAACATGAACTCAAAAAAAAAAAAAAAAAAAAAAAAGAAAATGCAGGGCAGCGGGCCAAATTGGATTAGGATATCATCATTTTTTGTCATGACTAATATATGAATGATCCAGCATTATCTGTATTAAAGAGAAAGAATCACTTCACCCGATGTTTAATGTGAATAACAGTCTTACACATAATTACTGAAGAACTTTGCGCTCTCCCACCGGACTCGTGTGTGTATCGGCGAAGGAGGGGAAAGCAGGCAGTGGACCAAACCACTGTTAGGCAAGGGAGGGGGGACTTAAAACATTTTTGAACTTAGAACGTTTTTTCGCCTTTATATTGTTTTACTACTTACACATTTATTTTAAGTATATGTCCATTATATTATTTACAATACACAGAGTTGATTGTAATGATATTTTTTACGGCCATGATCAGTGACATTAATCGTGTTTAGATGTAATTTAGATATTTCACACAAAGATATTTATTCATTGCTAATTATTCATTTTTGTGGTCATAAATTATTTTTTAGATTTCAAATAAAGAAACTATTCTCAACAATGTTTTTAGCATTTTTCAGTACACTTGCAGCAAATGTTTTTTTTTTTTTACTTGTTGAAAAAAACAACTGAAATGTAATGTTAATTAAATCAGTGCTGCAATAGAATGTACTAATGCTGAAAGGACATGAAATTTTAATGAGAGAGGTTATAGATCAGAACACTTTTGAAACTTCTATTTATTGACACCTTTTATTTTTTCAAAAGTGAAATACTACCTAAAGTAAAAGCATTTGTTCTACAGATGATTCTTATGGGTTGGTCCTTATAATGTGAATTAACTGCTGAACAGTTCAAAGGTGCCAGTATAAAAGCCAATATAAATCAATGTACTTTAGACAGACACACCTGATTATCCGCAGTTATAACTCGCCTAGAGCCTGCAGCTCAGAAGACACTGAACAATTAAACTTTGGCGATCATTTCTGATGATTATTAATGTTTCTGATGCATGTTTTTGGGAGTTCCAACTGTGGACTTAAAAAAGACTGCTGAGACATAAATCCGGACTATTACTTCACTGAAAGTAACACTTTAAAATGAATATGGCGTTGAGATATTTTTCTGAGGAGGATTTGATTTGTCCAGTGTGCTGCGACGTTTTTGTGGATCCTGTTGTTCTGTCCTGTGGTCACAATGTCTGTGATTATTGTAATGATGTATGTACAGTATGTCCAGTTTGCAGCAGAAGCTGTTCAAATATTCCTCCTCCAGTGAATTTGGCTTTGAGGAACCTGTGTGAGACTTTCCTACAGGAGAGAAGACAGAAATCTTCATCAGGAATCTGCACCGCTCACAATGAGAAGTTGAAGCTCTTCTGTCTGGTTGATCAAGAGCCTGTGTGTTTGGTGTGTCGAGACTCCAGAAAACACACAAACCACAGATTTTGTCCTGTAGATGAAGCCGTGATGGATAGTAAGGTGAGGTTGTTGTTGTTGTTTTTAATAATCAGACATCAATAATTATTGACATTTATTGATTATTGATTGTTAGTTATTGATATACACTGTTGTTGGTCTTAATTTTGCTTTGATGGGTGTAATAAATGCAGACATGGTTTTCTTGTTAAATTCTTTTAGATCAAAGACAAACCGTTGTCAGTTTAGAATGTAAATTTGCTCAATTTAAATTTTTTATGTGTTTACTATTTCATTATTTATTCTGACTTTCTTTTCCAAAATTAATTAAGATTTATGATTATGATCCAAATCTTCTGAATTTTTGTTCATTCACATTACTGCGTTAGCAGAGTTATAAAACAGGGAGTGGATTTATGGATATAATTATGATTTTTTTCCAGGAGAAACTCAAAGCTGAACTGAAGCTCTTATAAAAGAAACTGAGAACATTTGAGACTATTAAACAAGAAATTGATGGAAATCTTAAAAGAATTAAGGTTTGAAATAAAATGTTTGATTTAAGCTATTTTGATATTGTTATAGATCTATCTTCTCTTTATATCAGTGTGATTTTTAGCTATATTATATTTCTGTGGAATATGTGTATTCATTTCAGGCTGACGCTCAAGACACAGAGAGGGAGATTAAAGAAAGTTTCGAAGAACTTCGCCGGTTTCTACGTGATGAAGAAGCGGCTAGAATAACAGCACTGAGAAAGGAGGAGAAGCAAGAATGTCAGATAATGAAAGAGAAGATTGAGAATATGAGCAGACAGATTTCATCTCTCACACTCACAATCAGAGACATAGAGGAGCAGATGAACGCTGAAGATGTTTCATTCCTGAAGGTGCTAATGAGTTTTCATAATTCTGCAATCATATGAATCCCATTTTCAGAGAACTAAAACCAAATTCACTTTTGCTTAATGTTTTTGTTTGTTTGTTTTTACAGAACGTTAAGAGCACACTGCAAAGGTTTGTGTTTTATTCCTGGTTTCTCTTTTCTGTAATTCTGAATTCGGACCATCAGCATCTCTGACTCCTGAATGTTTTGCAGGGCTCAGCAAAGACAGCCTGATCCAAAGCCCGTTTTATGTGAAAAGAGTTTAAAGGGACACACATTTAACCTGAAGTTCCTTGTGGTGCAGAAGATGCAGGACAGCGTTGCTAAAAGTAAGACAGAGCACAACAATGATTTATCTAGTTATTTGTCTTATTGTACGAATGACCGTATTGTATTTCTTCATCCTCAGACATTCTTGAATTCCTTCTCCCACAGAGAAGAAAAGAAAATGACATATTTTATCCTATTGAGCACTGGAACATATAAACCTATCGCATTTTTATATCACAAAATATGCGAGGGGGGCATAGGTTTTGTTTTAGATAGGTGTATATAAGGAAGAGGGCTTCAAAGACAAAAGATTCAGAACCACTGTTCTGTATAGAGAGTATATACAGAAATAACATCAATTAAAAAAAAAAGTCACTGATGATGTCAATGAATCAGTCATGACATAGTTCTACATCACTGTTGTTAAAATTAAAGATAAAGTAACAAAACAAAGGAATGTTGTTAAATGTTGTTTCAACATTATTAAGTTTATGCTGAAAATACAACTGAATTAAAAACATAATCAGAGTCAGAATGAAATTTATTTGGTGATACAAAAAGCTTCCAGTGCATTAATTTAGCTTTTATTCTTCATTTTTTATGAAGTTATTATCCTCATCTGTGACAACAATCTTGTTCAAATTGTTCTCTGTAACTTTACAAAACAATAACTATATTTTATTCATTGTTAATTATTCATTTAGAATGTAGTATGTAGTACATATGATTTGTCATAAATTCTTATTTTTTAGATTTTAAATATAAGTTATCAACAATGTTTTTGTCATGTTTTGATCCACGTGTGGACCTTTTTACTTTTTCACGTTTTAATTTGCTGTAACTTTCTAATGTCATGTATACTTTTTGGAAAAAAAATCTTAATGTAAATATTCATAGCTATAATGAATGTTTACCTCTATAGCAAATGTGCAAATGTATCAAAGATGTGTATTCTGATTTAAATAAATTATGATAGTTACAGTATTCTAATAAATAGTTAAATGTGTGAATTGTTCACATTATGAAGATGCAAACTTCACAAATGACAGCAGTGTTTTTTACACTGTAATTACTGTAATTTTTCCCTTGAAAAAGTAAAGTAATGAATTACTCTTATTTTTTTCTGTAATTTAATTACAGTTACTTCTTACATATAGGCTCTAGAACATTTCTATACAATACAATAGTGGATTTAACATCAAAATTTAAAGTCTAACCTTAAAATGCATGCTTTTTATGTACCCTTCTCACTTTAAATACTTTGGTGAGTTAATAAGAATATTCGTTAGTAAATAGTGAGAACTGGACCCTAATCTAAGTGTGACCAGAATAATTTATGTAGTTATTATTTATTTTTAAAAATTTTAAAGAACCGTTTCATGTGTATCCTTGTGTCATTAACTTGTCAAGGTTGATAGGATTTACAAAATAGCTAGTATTAAGTAATTAAATACTTTTTGGAGAGAGTACTCTAAAAACACTGTTAAAGATGTCATTAATAACTAGTAATTAATTACTTTTTTTAGAGTAACTTACCCAACACTAAATTAAACAGCAGTTTTGTGTCCATTATTCTGTACACACCTGCTGTATTTACATCTAGACATTTAATAAAGCAAAAGTGCATTGTTTGTCTGTGCTAAACTCATCAACATCATGATAGAGTTTTCTTAATTGTATTAGTCTGTTACTGTCTCAGGCAAACAACTAATTCTGCTTCTGAAACCTACTATTTATTGACACTTGAAAAAGTGACATACTACCTAATATAAAAACAGTTCTTCTACAATAGACTTTTATTAAAATTATAAACTGATTAAAATCTTTTTAGTGAGCATTTTTACAGTAAAACAACTGTGAAACAGCAAGAATAAAGGTAACACGAAAAAAAACATCTAACCATTAATTTAACAAATAAAAAAATGCCTTGACCTGACAGATGAAATGAACAGTTTATAAAAAACAGTTCAAAGGTAGCCACAGTACTGGCTTTGGAGTTTGTATATGGAGTTTGAAGTATGTGTATATCTGCAATATATGTGTACTTTAAATGCTTTATGTGTCCTGTGTGTGTATGCAAGTTGACACATATTTTGTTTACATGTATTGTACTTAGCTTTCATTTCTGGAAGAACTATCGCTTTAAGCTGTTTAAAGGTAACCAGTAATAAAAGCTGTATAAACCAATGTACTTTGGACAAGACACACCTGATGATCTGCAGTTATACTGTAGCCTGTGGCTCATTCAACATTGAACTTCACCATTGTATATTTTAAATTTTTCGACTGTATTAATTTGAGATTCATGTTTTTTGGAATAACGATTGTGGAAGTAATTCTTTTTGATTTAAATGGATATATAACTGAAAATGAAACTTTGAAGATGGACTTTGAAATGAACTTCTAATGGCGTCTGGATCTTTTTCTGAGAGGGATTTGCTTTGTCCAGTGTGCTGCGACGTTTTTATGAATCCTGTTCTTCTGTCCTGCAACCACAGTGTTTGTAGATGTTGCTTACAGAGGTTCTGGGAAAATAAAACAACTAAGGAATGTCCAGCTTGCAGGAGGAGATCTTCCTTGAGCGTTCCTCCAGGAAACTTTGCGTTGAAGAGCCAGTGTGAGACCTTCCTAGAAGAGCAAAGACAAAAATCTTCATCAGGGATCTGTAGCATTCACAAAGGAAAGCTCAAACCCTTCTGCGTGGATGATCGAGAGTCTGTGTGTTTGGTGTGTAGAGACTTTAGAAAACACACAAACCACAGATTCTGCCCTGCAGAGGGAGCCACGATGGCAAATAAGGTCAGATATATGACTCTATTCAATTGTCGTTTTCACAATGATAAAAATATTTGAAAAATTCTGGGACTGGATGAAATTATGATGCATCTGTCAGCTAAATCTGTACTGTTGTATGTCTAGTAAAAGAGGTAAGACTTTATTTTTTGTTGTTGTTGATTTCTTTCAGGAGAGACTGAAAGCTGTACTCAAACAACTAATAGGGAAACAGTCTAACAGGGAGTCTAAGGAAGACCCACGGGCGGTTCACCATAAAACCAGTAAACCCGCCGTCCCAGCCAGCACCATGAAACCAACCTACGACAGATCTCAGTTCCCTGAACACCATCCTCAGTACAAGATCACAGAGACCATGCCATGCAACCAAACCGATCATCTCACTACCCCACATAAGGGACACACAAAAAACAAACCTAGGACTTCTGAGATCCAGATTGCACTAAGTGTAAATAGACAATCCAGAAAAGGCAGATCAATGGTAATATCACTGAATAACCAATTACAGTTTGTAGCCCTGTGTACTATTGAAAAGAGAACTAAAACGTAATGTTAATTAAATGAGTTTAGAAATTTATTTATTTATTTATTTTCCCGGGGTTTCACAGTTGCTGAAAATCCCTAAAAATCCCTAAAAATAAAAAAAAACCTCGTTACCAGACCTGTCTTTTGTGTTGCTGTTTCGGTCTTGCACGAGACCATTCTGTGATACTTTTGATTCTTTTTCTAAAAAAAAGCTTGAATCTGGTCGCCATTATATGAACGAGCATGAGCAGGATGTTTCTTCGTTCCATTTGTGGTCTGAAAATAAAAATACAGGCATATGGCATTAGAAAAACACAAGGGTGAGCAAATGATGACTTTTCAGCTTTACAGTTTTCTCAATCAATTTGACACTTTTCTCGAATGTAATGTAATTGCTTTCTAAACAATTACCAAGCCATCTAAACACATGCTTATTTTAAAGGGGTCATCGGATGCTAAGTTCACTTTTACATGTTGTTTGAACATTAATGTGTGTTGGCAGTGTATGTACAAATCTACCCTATAATGA